>VZTQ01008307.1:0-18562 GCA_013400755.1 Pelecanoides urinatrix
CTGCTCAGTGATGGAGCCCCTTCCCTCCCAGTGTCGTCCCCCCCCCCCGGTTCCTCCCCTGTCCCCATCTGTCCCCCTCGGAGCTCGTGTGTTTTGGCCTTTGTGTCCCAGCCTTGCTGCCGCCCCGCTCCCATCTCCTTCTGCCCCATTAACCCCCGGCACGAGTCCCGGCGACAAAAGGGCTGCAACCTGATCCGGGCTTTATTGAATCCCTATTGTTCTCCTGGCTAATTCCCCCTTGTCCTCCCTTCCCCGCCACGGGCAGGGGAGGCCCGGGGGGGGGTGGCTGTCTCTTAATTGCTAAAAAACTAACTGCCCCACCACCCGACCGCCGAGAAACCCGCAGCAGGTTGGGAAGGGGCTGCTGTTCCTTGGGAAATTAATGCCTTTAATTCCAAGTTTGTCCCTGGGAAAACGCTGCCCACCCTCGTCCTAGGCATGTCAGGAGGAATCGCAAGGCTTTTAAACAGGGGATTAAGGAAAGTGGTCACTTTTGACTCAGTAGGAAAAATCCCTCCATGACGGCAATGAAAGCCTTCATGATATAAGTATCTTCTGGTTCACAATAGCAATTAATATGGTAATATTCTACTATTAAAGATGCTAACATTAAGATGGAACTCGTACGCGGTTAAAACATTTAATAGAGGGGAAAATGCATTCCTTGAGCATCAGGTAACAAAGTCAAACGGAGAAGGGGGAAGTGAAAGTCTCTTAAAATAACAAAGGCCTCTATATAATTTGGAAAGGCTTTTAATACTCCCTTCCTCCTCAAGAAAAACTTGCGGTGCTTTGAGAAGTGGGTATTAGTAAGTGCAGGAGGAGGGAGCTTGTGCTGGGGGGGGAAGAGCTGTTCTGGTGGGAGCTCAGCCCTGTTTGGAGACCAAATGCCACAGGGGGCCACCTGCATCTGCAATGACCCACTGGTGGCCCGTGAGGAGCCTGTGCTGGGACAAAGGCTTTGAAGCATCACGATATCCCAGAAACATGGGGGTTGGAAGGAGCATCTGGAGGGCTCTGGTCAAACCTCTTCTCCAGGCAAGACTAAGTTCAGAGTCAAGCCAGGCTGCTCATAGCCTCGTGCAGCGGAGCTGAGCATCCTCCAAGGACGGAGGTCCCAGGACCTCTCTGAGTTCTGTCCCAGTGCTGCACCGTACTCATCCTGGTTTGTTTTCCCTGGTTTGCCTTGCGAACACTNGCTCATCCTGGTTTGTTTTCCCAAATGTTGTCAGTTGATTGCACTGCTTAGGTCTACCCATGCACTCCCTGGTTTGCCTTGCGAACACTCCAAATCATGTCTGTATTGTGGGACACAGCAAAGCCTCCAGTTTCTGCCAGAGAAGGAGGAAAGGTTAAGACCTTCTCACCTCTGCCCTGTGAATCCACTTGGTATGATCAATTTGCCTAGCAGAGGATAGATACAGTTATGCAACATCCTCTGTTAGGAGAGTTTTTTAAGTATCAAACTATTTGGGAGAAAATTAGAAAGTACTTATTTAAACTACAGTCCATGCTTTTATTATTGTAAAACCTTTTCCTTTTTTTCCTTTGTTTTCAATTAAAGACAGTCAGGATTTAGGTTTTTGCTTTTCACTAGAATAAAAGTAATTTGCAAAGATAATACTATTGTGGGAATGGAGGAACCTTTCAGCTGATCACTAGAAGAAGCAAATATTTACCAGCTGGCTCTGATGATGAATTGGAGACTGATGTGGAGAGCATGGTCTTCACCCTGCCTGCAGCTTTGCTGACTTCATCAAATCGGACCATCTTGATCTTACAGTTATTTTTCCTCTAAAATGTAGCATTCCTGGGAAAAAAGAAATTGCCTTCTGAAGCTTGCACTTTTGCATAGTTTATTTAAAAGAAATTCTGCTTGGTTGATTCCAAGGATTCACGTAGGTCATTCAAGCTCCAGTCTGACCAGCTAGCTCACATTCCCTGCTCCAGGCATCATCCTTCCTTGTCTCTTCATACAGAAAAGTTGCACACACAAAGTAATTCTCAGGGTAAATCCTCTGCTACGTTCGCAGCTGAATCAAAACCGTGCATCACAGGGAGATAGGAATTCTTGCCGTTTCACCAAAACTGGAGAAGATAGAAAGGAAAATGGATGGAGAACAGGTCAATGAGGGGCTGATGCCAGCAGAAGCGCTACTGCCCTGTGCTAGCCCATGTTGGAGGTCACATCCCTGTGTGTGCTGCTGAGGATACTCCATAACCTACACTAAATGGATCAGATTACCCAAAGCTTCATGTTTAACTTCAGCTCATTCTGATGAAGCTGACTGGGGAGCAACCACACAAGCCAACAGCAGGCAGGTCTGCAGGGACAGTGACACTGTGCAGCAAGGGTGAGTGTAGGCATGCAACCTCTTCAACTGGGCCATGCATGTTGGTAGCAGCCCCTTGACTTGTATCTTTATTGCCTTTCCCACAACCTTGTCTCAAAAAAAATTTCCTTGTGACATGCTCAAAATTGGCTCTGTTGCAAACAATAATGCAGTGATGTCATGGCACAGAGCAGTGGATCTAAATAGAAGAACAAAGAATACTAACGACTGAGAAAAAAATGGTAACAAACCCCACTGTTTAGTCCTCCTCCTTTTCCTTTGCCGTCTGTTGTTATTTTGATAGTAGTTAAAGTTGAAGACATCAAGGAAAACGGGGACCCTCCAAACAGCTGCTCAGCTGCAGTCAGCACGATGGGAGCCGAGAGGTAACCTGCCCCTGTGACTGTTCCCAGCTCTGCTGCTGGAGGTTTATGTGAGTAAAGGTGACCCTTTGGGTCATGTCCCACCCTTGTCCCCTTGTCTAGTCCATGAACAACATCTCCTGGTGGAGCCCATCTCACCATGCACAGAGGGGCTCAGCCCTGCAGGAGACGGGGCTTCCTCAGCGAGCTCTGTGGAAGCAACTGTAATGCAGATAAAAAAAGTAGGAATAGGAAAAAAAAGCTACTGAAATTGAGCAGTGGATGACACTGTGAGAGGAAGAAAAAGCCTCAAACTTTAAAGGCAGTATTAAAACAGGGCATGCAGAAAGTGAAGTCAATTAGGCAAAAGAATCGTTTGCTGACGGAGGTCGCCGGGCCGAATTCCTAAAAGGATTCATGAATCGACTAAAAATACCCTTGGGATAGTTTGAGCATGGACTGAGTTACTGAAGGGCAATGCCCCAGATGACCCAGGAGACCCTTTCCAATCCTACAGTATAAACAATGATGCTATTAACATTTGTACTAAGTACCTGCTTGGGCTCCTCGCCTGCCACCGCAGCTCCCACCCGGAGCAGGAGCAGAGGCTGTGAGATGTGCTCTACCTTAGCCCGGAGAGCATCCTTTAGGTCCCAAGCAATTGCTCTGGTTTCTTATCCCTAAAACCACCCTCGTAGACAGGGAATTACGGAAAACCCTTATGACAATGGTAGGAGCAGTGAGAGGCCAAAAAGCTCAGCGGAAAAGCCTGATGGAAACCATGCAGAGCTGACAAGAACAACAATGGGAAGGCTGGAGAAAATCATTGGCAAGAGGAGAGACCCAAGGCACGGAGACCTTAATGGCCATGTAACGCCGAGGAGGCACTCGCAGGGCACGTGGGGACGGGGGACAATCTGGGGAATTCGCAGGCATATATAATGGTAGAATCAAAGCCAACTACATCTGAGGGAACCAAAAAAAGCCAGTTTGAATACTGCATTAGGAAATGCTGCAGGATCATGGGACCCACTGAGATGCTCCCGGTGACCTTTGCTGTTGGGATGTGCCATCCCACTGGGGACTGTCCTGGAAGGTGACAGAGCACTGTTGCACCTCATGTAGGTGTACAGGTCTGGGCTTAATGCGAAGGCAAAGTTGCAGCCCTAAATCTGTAACTTGTAATTCAGGTACTGAGGATAAAAATGAAAACAAGGTTAGATAAAAATATTCACTATCAAAACTTAATTATGCGTCCGCAGGCTGAAGCTCATTATTCATCCTCCAACCTGGAAACAAATTAGTCTAATGAAGCCCTGAGTTAAAATGGAGAAAGGATGTAAAGGCTGGAGAATATTTGTGTCTGTGCTCAAGTGTCAAAACCAGCACTGAGCTCTGGGTGCTACATTTGTCACCAGAATCAGGTGTTTCCTACACGTGGTGGTGTGTCCAGGACCCCGGTTTTCCTAAGAGCAGGTTACAGTTGCTCCTAAGTGGGAATCTGAAGGCATTAGAGACCGGTGGGATGTGGGGGTTCAGTGCAGGCACGGGGGCTCATCACAGCCGGAGGTGGTCAGAGGCCACAGTCTAAAGAAACCCAAGCACCAGTGTCAGCTGCCACTGAGTCAGCCCAACTTGAGGGACACATTTACCCCCGGCACAAGTCCCCTGGTGACAGCCAGCACAGCCCCATGGAGAGTTTGGCTCCAGTGACCTCTTGTAAATGTGGAACCAAATCCTCGGGGCTGGGAAGAAAAGAAACCAGTAACTAACTATAGCACGATGGCAGCTCTCTGTGGGTTTATTGCGCAAGTGTTTAAGAAAAACTATAATTAAACTGCCCAGGAATGTATAATCACAGCAAGGAAGGCCTTCTGCCCCACTCCTCCCCTGCAGAATTTGGGGAGAAAAGAAATTACATCATAGGAAAGGGACTTGATAGGCATTTCATCCTGCGCTCTCTGCCGCACCGCCCAGAGCCCCTCAGCTGTGAACCAGTTGCTTTGGACATCTATAGAAGTCACCCATAAACCGTAACTCCCGGCACAAGCGGGAGAAGCCTGGATTTTGGGATAGTTAGGGGCTTATACGCAGCATGCTACGGCAAGTCTGGTGATATACAGCCCAGGTCTGAGCTCTGCAGCAGAGCGCAAAAGGTTCAAGTGACCTAGTAAAGACCGCGCCAGTACCAGAGAACAAGTCCCCGTAGGCTCCCGGCTGAGCCATTCTCACCACTTTATTCTCTCGCTCCCATCCTAATGTGCTTAACTATAAATGACCCCTTTATTTTTTATATCTCCATTTCATTTTTCCCCTTCTTCCAAGGAAGCAGTAAAACAGGGAAGCCGAGAAGCAGAGCTCTTATTGTAAAGTGAGTGCCGACACAAAGCAATTCTGGGGACCTCGCAGCTCACGTTGAGCATTTGTATCATCACAAGGAGGCTCTGAGCTTCTCCTCTGAGAATCCTGCTCCCAGGTTCCCAGAAGAAGCCTATTGGGATCATGCAGGCAGAGGTGAGCTGCATCTGGTCTGGGGCCCCTGACATTCGCTGCGTGAGCTTGGCACTATTTTATTTCCAGTTTTGCTGTGTGTTTTATTCCGTGCTGTCCTGGGGTTCATCACAAGGATGGCAGATTGGGGGTGAAGACAACCCAGCTGAGCAGAGCCCCCCAAAACACAGCCCCTCCATTGTGCTCTTTGTCTCCGATACGCAGAAGATGCTCAGCTACCCTGGGCAGAAGGACAACAGCTTGCTGTTTATTAGTATAATTTTTAAAGGTGCCTCATTGTATTTATTTGCTGTGTGGTTAAACATTTATTATTTATATTTAATTTTCCCAGATTCAGAGGGGCATCACTAGTGGCTGAGTGTCTGCAGATTCAGTGCAGCTCCTTCACACACTTATTTATGTAACCTTGGCCTCCCCCGAGGGGCTCCCGTTTCACTATGTGCCATCGGCCTCTTAATTGGCCTCACAGATCACGCCTTCTCCTTCAGCTCACCCAGGTCCCTGCGACTCGTAATTTCTAAGATATTAAATGTGGTTGAAACAAAAGAGTTCAGTGAATTAAAGCCAGGAAGTTTCCTATCCCTCCTAAACCTTCGCTTTCAATTCCCTCTCCAGGGCGATGGCCAGACTGGGGTCATCGCAGTTGGTCTGGAGGGCTCAGAGAAGGACCAGGCTGTGTCCTGGGCAGGAGATGGACATACTGGCTGGTGTGCCCGGCCATTGGTGTGCCTGGCTTCGCACCCAGCCGCGTCTTCTTGATAGGAGCATTTGGTACTAATTAGACTCCAAGCAACTGATTAACCTGCAGGGATGTATGGAAGCTGTTTTTGCTGTAAGAGAGTACAAGAGGGGCAGGACTCTCTCCTTGGGACCCTTTTGCACAGCCAGTGCAGCCCCCTTGGATGGTGGGTGGTGGGATGAGGGAGAGCCATCCTCTGCCTCTGAGCCACCCCAAGGCCACCTCTCCCCACTCCCTAGTACAGTGGCTCTCGCTCAGCTAACGGTTTGGGTGCCAAGCTTGTAGGGGCAGCCAGGCTGGGCCCCCTACCTGGGCATAGACTCTGGGGTCTAAAAATACAATTTTCAGAGCCAGGGAGACCAGGAACTCCTACTGATACTTCCCGAGAAGTAAAACCACATCAAGGTGATGGCTTTGGATATTCATTTTGCGGTACACCCTCCTGCCAACGTACCCCAAGCACCTTAGGGACACATCGGACCCAAAGATGCTGCATTTCACTTCCAGCCACCAGCTGTGATGCTTCATGAACAAATCATCCAGGGGTTTCATCCAAACACAGACCAGAAAATGCACTTACAGCTGTTAAACTTTATTTAGATGATACAGATCCTGTAGCAAGGAGTTCCATGAGTCAGCGGTAAGGCAAAGACATCTGGAGAACTCAACCACGTGAGGTTTTCTCTAGGGTAATTAAATCTCCAGGCGAAGGGGTTGATATCCCTGGTACATTTTTACCCAGTTGCCAGCTGATTGGGTTTAAAAAGAAACTTCACTCCCATAGGTAGAGCTATTTCAACATTAATGGTTTTATACCTTCTCCTTAAATATATCACAGGCTACACTTGGAGATAGAGTTTGAGAGTAAACATTGTTATGCTGGAGCTGTCATCTGTGAGTAATCACAGACCTAATTGAAGCTGGCCAGCCTATTAAATAAACATTCAGCGTAAACGAGGGAGCAAAGAAATACCCTTTAGTTTGGTAATAGTTGAAATGATGGAAACCAGTACCTGAGTCAGGGACCAGGGGTGATGGGGTTGGAGTAGCGGGAGAGCTAGGGAAGGAGGTTTCCCCCAAGCATCTCACGGCAGCGTTCTGCAAAGCAGCAAGAACCAGAAAGCATCAGCAACCAGCTTTTGGAGGGAGAGCAAGGAGAGAGGTTCCCTGGGGCAGGGTGCTGGCCACGGCAGGCCTGGATTTTGGGGCAAGGAGACTGCAGTCTCAAGGAGTCTGGCTTTATTGCATCCAGGGAAACATGACTTCCCACCACCTACTGTTAATAGCTGGGCTAACGCTTGCAAAAAAGCCTAACAGAAATCATCCCCCCAGCATCAAATACTGCCTAAACACCCCACTGAAATGGGCAACGATACAATCTTGCAGCATTTTTTGTGTTCCTTGGGGAACCACCTAATCCTCCTTCTTGTCTGCCAGTTTTTTCTTGTCCTTGGGAACTTCATGTATAGAAAAGGCTATAGCTTTCGAGAGCGAGGCACTTGCTGCTGGCAGCTCTCGCAGCTTGCTGCAGTGCCGCGGGCGGCACCGAGGCACACGGGCATCGAGGCTGCGCTCTGGGGCACGTAACGCAGAATAGGCAAATTTTTTCCCCAGCGAATCTTGCAGCATCCTGCCCCTCCTCGCCCTCTCGCCAGATGTTGCACGGATGTGTGCGAGCGGCGCTGCCTCTTTGGGAGGTGATGAGAAGAGGGTGATGCACCGAAGTGACATGCTCAATTTCCCTCAAAGATGGTGCAGCCACAATAACATTTTTGCTGCTGATGGCGTCCATGTGTCTCTCCCTTTTCACTGGAGCTCTGTTACACACTGGGACGTGGTACGAGAGTGTGTGCACCTTCTGTTCCCCGAGCCATCCCTGCCTTTCTGGGGAGGATGAGGTGCCTGGCCTTCCGTGGTTAGTTTAAGAAAAACACTCTCCCAGTGATCAGTGCCTGTATGAAGTAGATGTATGGTTTCAATTCTGTCCTTGAGCCATGGATCATTTAATGTTGTCAACACATATACATCCTTCTCAAACATCCCACTGAGAATTTCTAGGGACTGTAGACAGCTTAAAGCTAGCGTTACAGCAGCAGCCTCATATTTGCTTTCAGATCCACGTGCATTTTTTAATACTAAAGCTTGCATAATTGCTGCTGAATTTCTAAGCAACTTCTTCAAAGGGGCAGAGGCACATTAGCAGTAGGACTACTGTGGTGGAGCAGGAACAAGGCCTGTTGTTGGCTTATGGTTTCCCGGCAGCTGCTCAGAGATGGTGTTTGTGGTGCCCTGAAGAAGGGCTGGGTTGGGACCTCCCAGCTCAGTGTGTTTGAGCACGTTTTCTTCCTGACCGTTGGGGTGGCTGGGATGTGTTTGCCAAACAGCCACCGGTGCTAGGTGCCTGCATTAAAAGCATTTTAGCGCTGCACGTATCTTGCCAGGGAAGCTTGCACTGACATTCTGCTTTGAAAAGTGGGATAGGGCACTGCCAGCCTTTTTTTTTTTTTTTTTTTTGTGAGGTCTGGGTGTGCCTAGAAGCACAGTGAGATGCTACATGCAATGAAGATGACCTGGCAGGTGAAGGGTCCATTACAGGGCTGATCGAGGAAGGGCCATAAAAGAGGAGATTCTTCAGTACAAGAGAAGGATTTCCTGATCTTTCTCAGCTGGTGGAAATGGAGTTGCAGCTAGGTGGGGGCTAGCACCTTCTGATTTTGAGTGTTGCAGTCTCTCTGCAACTTCCCTCTGAGGTGGGAAGTGTGCTGCTGTTCCATGGCAGTGGCATCAAGCTCTGGTTGGGATGCCCATCCCCACAGGGGTCAGTCCCCTCTGGGTAAAGGACAGTGACCACCCCAGGGAGCGGATCACCCCCCTCCTTGTTAGCTGCCAGCTGCTCTCTTGGGTGCCGGGGGAAGAGATCGATGTGAGGTGGTGATGTCCGCTGGCGGGAGCGTGAGAACAGGAGGCTGTGGGTTTGCTGGAGAACCTGCAGCAGCTGATGACTGCTGAGAGGTATGGACGAAGCTGGGTACCCAAAGGCTTCTTGTGCCTTTGGAAATGCAGAAGGGCTGAGGGTGATGACGGCTCCCTGGCTGCACACCCAGCAGCAGGATTCGGGGCTGCAGGGCTCTGCTGCACGCATGGGGGGCAGCTCCTTCCCTCCCGAGGAAGGGCATTTCTGGGGCTGACACCAACGCGAGGCGTCACCCTGTTCCGAGGGGGCTGTCCCCTCTCCATCCCCCTGCCGCAGGGCCCAGCGCAGCACCATGTCAAAGGCACCTGGTCAGCCAAACTCCATTTACTGTGTCTATGTATTTATTATATTGGAGCCCAGGGTAATTACTTTACAGCTCTGAACACTAAATATCATTTGTCTTATTCCAGTAGGTCCAAATCTTTATGAATTTTATCTGACGCTTGCTCCCTTCAATTATCTGCCATCAGAAAAAGTTTACCGTTGCTGCAAAAATATCAATTTGCCAGAGGTTGCAATACATTTACTCTCCACCTCTGTAATTTACAAACTTACATTCTATGATTAGAAAGAAAAATGGCTAATAGGAGAAATATTCATGCAAAATCAATACTGAATAAGATGCTGCCACCTTTTGGCTTAACCTAATTCTACATCTGGGGCCAAATTCATCCCTGGTGTAACTGCTTTGCTGGGAGAGGAGCTACAGCTGCTCTGGGGCTGGCTTTGAGGGATGGAGTGGAATGGGGAGATGAAGCATGGTCTGGGGGGCTCACCCCATGACTGCAAACAGGCTATGGGAAGCTGATGCTATGGGGTTTGCAGGCTCTAGTAAGAGGAAATTTTCCATTGCTGCGCTTCTGCAACTGAAGTTTCCTTCTTGCCCATCCAGAGCCAAAGCAGAGGTTCCCGGCAGGCTTTTCTCTCCCTCCAGCTGCCCGGGAGCTGCGTCCTGGGCACAGGGACCAGCGCTGGGCTGTGGGCTTGTGTCCATGCTGATGTGCTGGGAAAGACAGTCTGGGATCTGATGAGACTCAGCACATGGCTGAAGGTGTCTAACCAAGCTCTGAACCCGTTAGAAAGTTCATCTAAGCTTGTAGGCAACCTCCACCCTGTCTGTCTACAGTACAGTTCGACAGTATGCAACACAGCGGGACTTGCAACACTGTCAGTCTTGATAGCTATTGAATGTACTTATTCTTCAAGTACGTGTCGCTGCAATGGGCTGTGGAGCCCAAATACTGCTGTGCTTTCAAAAGAAAACAAAAAAGCATTTAATTTTTGTAGTAAAGATATTCCAAAGTGCTACAGAAGAGCAATTGCAGTGCTGCTCTGTCTCCTTGCCCAATGACACAGGGTTTTTTTTCAGCTGAATACCAGCAAGCACATGATTAAAAGCTCTTAGGAGTCTGTGGTTGTGGAATTTCCATCAGAACTTGCTATTTCTCTCATATCTTGCCCCTTTGTTTCCCCAAGTCCAGGACAGAGTCTGAATTCGGTAATTGCCACCTGGATTTCCTTTGCTGTCTTCCCAAGGAACTTGTTTGAATAAATTGAATTGGCAAATGTATTGTTCAGCCGCAAAGCGTTGTGTCAGGAATAATGTAGGTATTACCAGTCTCCCCATTACAGCGCTGAGCGCGCTGCCAGCGACAGCAAACGGATGCAGGAGAGCTCCCTTTGAGCAGCTCCCTCCGTTTCCTCTTCAGAAAGAAGTGCACTTTTTTTTGGCTGATTGCTCCATGCTCTAAAGCAAGAGCAGAAGGAACAATTTGGAGCTTACTTGGTGTGTGCAGAAACTCTCTCCCGTTGGGGAATTTTCTAATAATAGTTTCCTATGGCTTGTACTTGTGTTTCCTTCACTAGGTGAGACTTGGGTGCAGCAGTCACCTTGTTTTCCATGGAGCATCTGAGCAGTCATTCCCACCGATGCCAACGTTAGGTCTGCTCAGGGCAAAGTGGTGGGGACAGGCAGGTCCTAAGGCTGTGCTCCCTGAGCAGAACAGGACATTCAGCTGTGGGGCTTTGCTGAAGGACCCCAGGGACTGGGCTAGGCTGTGGAAACTCAGCAATCAGGAGCTCAGGAGCCTAATCAAGGCACTAACCAGGTGCTGGGCAAGTTCTTTGGGCTGGGGACTACCACTCACTACATTTTTTTTCTGCACTGGTTCTCCCAAGATGGAGGTGATCTGAATGTGCCAAGGCATAAGTTTAAAGTTCAGGGGTATAGGCTCACCTGAATCCTTCCTACCTTGACATGATCAAGCTCTACTCCTGCATGTAGGTCCCTGGAGGGTGGGGGCACAGCCAGTGCACGCCGGCAGGTCAGCACACACCAGCCGGGCGCAGTCACCACCATGACACTGACAACAAATGACAGTGACAGCAGGGACAGGAGCCCAGGACCCCCCTGAGGAGAGGTAACCAGTGGGAGATGGCACCGCAGTTCTGTAAACCTCGTGCCCTCGGCTGTGGGGTGACCAGATTTCCACAGGAGACGCAGAGGGCTCGCGGAGGGGAGCAGAGCTGCTGGGAGGATGCTCCATGGGACAGGCCACTGGCACCACCTCCTCCCTCCGCTGGGTCTTGCAGAACGGAGGGCTGCCCGGTTATTAAAAAAAAAGCTCTGCGGGGATTTAACGATGGGGCTGCTCGGAGGCCCAGGGCCTGCCATGTGAGTAGGGTCCTGCAGAAGCTCCCTGGCTGCAGAGGTGACCCCGCCGTGCGGGTTAGCAGTGACATGGTGCCACCTCGTGGCACGCGGCTCCGAGTGTCACACGGCCTTGTCCTCATGGGATGGACATCTTTCCAAGGTGCTCCACCACCTCCCAGGGCTGCCTGGTGCCTCCAAGGATGTGGCTGCGCTGTGGGCTGGTAAAGGCCACCAGTAAATGGGTGGTTGGGACCGACGGGTGAGGGACTACTCTCTGGAAAACAAGGGAAACACCTAAAACTGTTGTCCTACCCCCTAGTCCGAGTAGCAGCTGCAAAGGAGGGTATGACCTAAACCCCTGCTGTCTGGCTTAGAGCCATTACTTTTGGAGATAATTTCTTTAGGGCTGTCTGCCCACTGTGGGATCCATGCGTTAAGCAGGTCTCCTCCCCTGCTCAGCTATTCCCCCCCCGGCTCTATCCTCCCAAGCTCTGCCAGGACCCCCCTGACCACCCTTCCCTGCTAACCCACAGGAGACCCACTCATCTGCACCAGAGATGGATTTGTTCCTGTTCTGTACCCACAGCATATATCAAACCCCACTTATGAGGGTTCAGGCTTGTTTCTTAGTGCTACAAAATGGGAAAGAAGGATGGAGGTTTGGCACTGCTGTTAAATCATCATCAGTTGAAGTACTTGAGGGTAGAGTCTCAGTTTTCAGTGAAATGCTTTAATTCAAAACCACCAATGCCATAAATAAGGAGGATTTGGGTCTAACTTCCCTTGCTGATTGATGGCATCATGGTAGTGCCTAGGAAATCTGGGGCTCGGTAGTTGTGGACGGGGTCCTGTTGTGCCATTTGCAGTATGGACCCAACAAAAAGACAGTTGTTATCCCAGGGAAGTCCGCCAAGGAGATCCCTAATGTGTTTTCTCCTAGGTATCGGCAGCTGACATTATAAGACATTAGTGTTTGATCTGTGATCAAAATCACCTGATAAGGGATTTATTTTTCCACTACTATTAGAAAGGCTGTTGCAATGTTTCCCACCCATTGAGACAGCCTTTTCGGAGTTATGAGCTCTCTGTACCTGTCCTGCTGCCAGCTCGGCTGCCGTCTGTGCTCTTTCCTTTTGGGTTGGGACATTCCCAAACAGCAAAACAAAAGGCTCGTTTCTGCTGACTTTGTGTTCCCCCTATACAGCACACAGTGATACTGAAGAAGGAAAAGCCTCTTCTTTCTAAAGGATGCTCCTTTTAGAGCATCCTTCCTGGATGCTCTGCAAGAGGGTTGGAGACATAGCGGGTATCAGAGGCAGTGGGAGGTATGGTGGGTTTTACCTCTAAAACACCAAATCTGAGGTTTCCCCTGGAGAGCTAAGAGCTGGGGATTAGCAGCACTTGGTCTCTAATCGAAGTTCAGCCTACAAAGCAAAGTTTTTAGTATAACCCAAGGAGAGAATTTAACATTCTTGTACAGGTATATATCACCAAAAATTAACCATCAGATGCTCTTTCCAGTTTACTTCATCATTTAGGAATGCGGTTTTAAATAAGAGACTCTTCTATCGAAGAAGTGAGCTCATGCCGGTATAATGGTACCTGTGTAAATCCAGCAGTGTAACAGTGGCTGCGGCGATGAGCCCTGAGGCCCTTAGCAAGGATTTGCCAAGGAGCCTAAGGGCTGATACACCCTTGAAACTCAACGGGATTTAGGTGCCTAAATGCATTAGGCTGCTTGGAAAATCCCAGCCTTTGAAGTTAAAGTAGGCACTAACAAAAAATGGCTAAAAAAAATTAAAATAATAAAAGTCAGGCTAACACCGCTGTGAAAGCAGTGGGTGCTCTGAGTTTTGCACCTGAAACAAGGCAGCGGGAGGTGGCCACCAAAGGCAACCGAGGGGCTCCACCAGCATGAAGGTTCAGAAGAGCTCCATCCCTGATGTCTCCCACCTGTCAGGAATTGCAGGATGGCCCCTCTGAACCATTTTCGCTTCCAATGGCTGTATGCTTGTGTTGGAATGATCCAGGGCGTTTGGCTGGGGACATCTGCCTTGTGAGAGTATATGAAGAAAATATTAAAAATGTCTTTTTTTTGTTGAGAAGAATCTTAGGACGTTAAAAGTTGGAGAACTCATCTTCATTATTTCTCTTTAAAGTTACTTATGAATTGAGAATGGCTCTGCTCATATTTCTCTTTTATTTGCTATCTTCCCAGGCTAAAGTGTTGTCTATTTATCTTACAGATTAGGTTACTTTTTATGGGGATCCTGCTATTATATTTCACCTCTAACTTTGTTAGTTTGTGTTTGATATTAAATTACGTTGAATAAAATGGCCAGTTCAAGGACATTTCTCAGCTTCATCCTGAAATGAGGTTCTTAATCCTGTTTCTGGGTCTGCCCCTGTAGCCCAGCCCACCGGGACAGGATTGGGTATGTAAGAAAGGCAGCAGAGGAGTGTTTGTATCAACTATGGGCTTTGCAGGGTGAAGCTGTAGGAGAATCGTGACTGTAACAGCAGTCGTTTCATGTACAGTGATTTTGGAGGCATCTCTTTAGAAATGGGTTCTAATAATATTGACATCATCACAAGATAAGATCCAGGACTAGTTAAATCACAGCCTCGCAACTCAGTGCTCCTTTGGGGATTAGAAGAAGTTGCTGAGCTGTCACTCTAAAGCTGATCATGGGCTCGTTTAACTATGTCATCCCATAAGACAGCCCTTTCAATTATGTCAACCTGTCTGCTCTCCCTAGACTCTAATTTTAGAGCAGCAGTAGCTAATATTCTTGGAAAACTGATCCGCCTCCACAGATCTCTCCTCTCTGTCTGCTGCTGTTAACGGAGTATCCTGTGGGGAGATCGGACTGCTTTACTTCCCCTCCTGTAATAAACCTAATAAAAATAGGTACCATTAGGTTCCTTTGTGTGTGGTCTCTTTAAGACACTTATCTGAGCTATGTAATGGAGATGTCACTTCTCCTCCACAGAGGGATCTGGCAGCACCACAGGGTCATTGCAATAAAAATAAAATTCAGTTTTAAAAGCCTGGTACGAAATTATGAGCCGAAAAGCAGGACGATGGGATTGGAGTTCAGAGACCTGGAAGAGGCAAATGTGAGCTGGAGTCACCCGAATGTTAATGCTGCAGCGGTGGCTCCGCAGCTGGAGCAGCAAGCAGGATGCTCGCAGTTGGCGCAGGAGGACCACAGGTGATGGGGTGGCCCTGGGGAGAGGGGACTTGTCCATGTCTTCTGGATGGTGCTGGGAGGAGTTTGGGGCACACAAGGCGGAGACGGGGTAGATGGACCCGGCTGTGTCAGCCACATCTCTGTGCTGTGCTGCCCGCCGTAACACACCTTGGTGGGAAGGGGACAGACCCTGCCCCGAGAGATAGGATGGAGCCAGCCACATCCCTGGCTCCCCATCCATGCCATGTCCGTAGCTGGCAGCGATGCAGGACAGTTGTCCCCCTGCCACCCCACGAATGTCCCCCTGCCCTCACAGGCTGGCAGCACTGGAGGAAACGAAGCCACCCTTGGGCTGTCCCATTTGGGTTTTTCATCGTATCTGCCATGGCATTCAAAAGCAGCAAGGACTGCTGAAGTTGAGGAAGGCTGTGATCCTCTTCAGAGGTGTTTTATTCCCCCTTTAGGATGCAGTGTGGGTCCTAAGGCAGACCATGCTGGTGAGGTGGGGTGGATGGTGGTGTTTAACCCCGCTCAGAGCCACCAAGAGGCAATCCCAGGTCCCATGGGAGAGGAAAGGAAGGACAAAGAGCAGAACCACAGGACAAAGGAAAAAGCAATAGCCCTTCTCCCCCCCAAAAAAATAGAAAAGGAGTAAAATGGATGGGGGGAAAAAGAGGAGGCAGAGAGACTATGCAGAGACAAGGGAGGGAGTTGACCCCCATCCATCCCACCCAGTATCACCACTCTGGTGGCAAAGGCCAGCCCTTCTCAGATCAGGTTATATAAAACCCACACACCATGGGCTGCCGGAGAAGGATACCTCCCCCAGACTCCAGCAAGTTAGTTACACATAGCTTTCCTTTCATAAATCCATGTTGGCTGCCCCTAATCGAATTCTGCTTCTCAAGCAATTTCCCTTGCTAATTCCTCCCGAATCAGTTCTAACCCACCTATCCCCCTTGTCGCTAAGCTAGCCAGCCTCTAATCACACGTTGCACTGTGTGATCCTTTCCCGAGTAATACAGGGTTTGGCACTTTCCTCCAGTTCTCAGCAGCCTAACCTGTCAGGAGCAACCTTCTAAAAATATCACTAAAGAGCCCGGCTAATTTCTAATCCTCGTTTCTATTAAGACGGCTGCCTGTACTATGTGGGTTTCCAGACTTGGGATTTACAGTCTTCCTTAAGAGCATCTAATCTGCGCAGAGCCATTTCTGTTGTTATCCATAGGCAAACTCCTCCCTTCCCCACCATAAAACATTATCCCTTCGGCAGTGGCTCTCCAGTCTGCAGGGCAGCACCAGCTGGCCAGTGAAGACACCAGCCTCTTCTTCTCTGCCTAGCTCACCCCACCACTTTTTGGCAAGCCTTCCTGGGGAGATCACTGGGGTCCTGGTCCTCTTGGGTGCTGGGTAGGTGCTTTGTATGAGAAAAATCAGCCTGCGCGCTCAGCAGGGCAAGTGATTTTCTTTGCACTTCCCAAGTTCTCAAGTGTTGTGTAAATAGTATAACGGACCTGATGTACAGATGCATAAATGAGCGAAGTTCTGAAGTACCTCATATAACTGGACTTTCTATTACTGTTTGTATTTGGATATTTTTTGCTGTTTCCTCCTTCTTTTTAAACACTCCCCAACTGTCAAAACCAACCAGGTCAGAAGAACAAACTGGGGGAGGGTGCCATGCTCTGGCTGCCCCCCACTGCCCCGGTAGACACTAGGTAGCTGACTCAGCTGAGGCAAGGGAAATCCTTTTAATCACATGCCATTGGCCAAAGGAATCTGGTGGAAGATGCTGCATGACTGTATTGTCAAGTACCGGGCACCTCTGTGCACTAAAAGGAACACGGAGTGCTAAGGCTCTCCCTGGGCTTGAGACCACCAGGGTTTGCATTGAACATGACTCGAGAGGCAGGTCCTGCTTCAGCCCAAGGGCGGGACCATCAGCAGATGAACAGCGTGATGTCTGATGGAAACATCTACCACCGCTGCAGAATGCTCTTCAAGGACACAGCTGGACAATGATGGCTCTAACTTACACATTCAAAGCAGCGTCAGCCTGGTTCCTTCAGCTGCTGGTTGTACAGACACAGTGAGAAGAAGCTATGTAAATCAAAGGACAACACTGCTTTCAAGGCAGATGGCCAGGGAAACTTTTACACTAGAAACTTGAAGCTCCCTTTTCATCATGAGAGCAGTAAGGTTGTGGAACAGCCTTCTGATGGGAATAAACTGCTTTTAACATTGGGTTTGGTTTGTTTATAAAGGGAATTACATGAAGTAGTTTTATGTTTAATAGAAGCTTGAATTGAATGACCCAGAAGGTCTCTTCTCTCATCAGTCTCCAAAGCCTACGTGTCTATAGCCATGCCGGGCAGAGGGCAGGACTCGGTCCGCTTGGCACACCACTGCCTTTCACGCTGCTCCCAGACCTCAGCTGGTATCTCCCTGTGGGGCTACGTCACAGCCCCAGGGTGTCCCCAGGGCGGCTGTGGGTGCTCCCAGCATGGACGTGGCACGGCTGTCCGAGAAGACCCCGTGCAGCAAGCACCACAGCGGAGGAGATGAAATCAGAGTTCACCCTTTGCAAACCAAGGACCTGCAGCAGAATGCAACACTCTGTCATCACAGTTGTTCTTTGGAGGAAGGACTTTAAATGAGGATCTTCTGTAGTTGTATGGGTCCAGCTGGGAAAATTAATATGCATGGGAAGGCCCGGGAACAGTGTCTGGCTGGTGACACGGTATCATTTAATCCAGCAGGACTGTGCTGCTGGGAAGACCATAATACTGGCGTGGCCGGCTGTAAGCTGGCACGCACAGCGGGAGTCACACGAGCGCTGCGTGGCAAGGGGACGTGGAAGATGGATGAGCAGCACGTGCCATTCCCAGACGTCAACAGCACAAATTGGCCGTTGCAGTCAGTCACCACATGCCTTCCTAAAGCTCCTCTTCAATCTCACAGCTCCGTTCTGCCCCTGAGTCATCTACTGCAGGAGAAAGTCAGGTGTTTTCTGGGGAGAGCAGGGGCAGAACAACATTTTGTCATTTCTCAATCCCGCAACAAATGTCATCAAATCCTCACCTCCTCCACGCAAAGCCTGTGTTGTTACACACATTCAAAGATCAACATTTCTAAACTACACTTTGATCTTGAGATGCCTCGTTAAAGTGAGATAAGCATTTAAAAACAGAGACCAACTGGGAAAGTTTTTATCCAGTTGACTTGTGCAAACCCACAGCTGCAGCTGAGGCTTGTCCACCCAAACCAGTCAGCACATTCTGAAGTCCTGTAGCGGGGCCCTGAGCATCAGCCTGCTGTGATGAAAACACCCTCTCTGACCGAGCTCTCTGGATTTATTTTAAAGTTTGGAAATTGAGCACTGAGTTAAATGTTGCAATCCAGAGGGGTGGTGCAGCAGCCTAAGCCCTGATGAAAAAATGAAATTAAAATGGAAGCAGCAAAGGGCTGAGATACTCGTGTCCTCTGGAGGAAACGCGTCCAACATGGGCTTTTCCAGGGCACTCTCCCATGTGTCCTTATTTGAGACATGTCTCCCATGGCCAGGACAGCCCTACACTCTCATTCCTTTAGGCGCCTGTGCAAGAGGGTTTTCACAGCAGCGGGACTGCTTGTGTCACGCAGACGTGATCCCCTGGGGAAGCTGGAGATGCCCTTGTCTTTGTCATCACACCCTCTCTCACCCTCACCCTGAACTCATCTCCATGCCCTTCCCCATGCCCTGTTGCCATCCCTTCCTGTTCCCCCATGCCCATCCCATGCCCATGCCCTTCCCCAT
>VZTQ01008309.1:0-75218 GCA_013400755.1 Pelecanoides urinatrix
GTTCCTTTGTGCTGCTCTTTAGGCACTCTCTTGCTGACCTGCAATCCTTCTCCAGGCTCTGGGCATCTATTGCTGGCCCTGGCATCAAACTGGTCGGAATGGGATGGATTGAGGTTCCCCTCCCCTGGCAACTTTAGTTGAAAGCCCTCTTCACCAGCTTGGCAAGCCTATGACCGAAGGCGCTCTTCCCCTTCTCTGACAGATGGACCCCATCAGCCCCCATGAGCCCAGGTTTCTCAAAGCAAGTCCCATGGTCTAAGTAGCCGAACCCCGGGCTGTGGTACCAGCCCTGTAACCATTTGTTGACTTGCCATATTTGACTGGCCCTTTCAAATCCCTTCCCTTTGACCAGTGGTAGTGATGAAAAAACTACCTGCACTCCAGAGTCCCCTACCGCTGCTCCCAGGGCTCTGTAATCCTTCTTTATAGTCCTCAGAACTGCTCCTGGCTGTGTCACTGATGCCCACGTCCAGCTCATCCAGCAGGACTTTTCTTGACCAGACACAACCCTGCCTGGCTCATGAAATACAAAGAACTCTCAGACTACAATGATTTGGCGACATGCGTATCTATCTGAACCAAACTGCCTGTTGTTATTTATGCAGCAATATAACTGTCCTTGTCCGGCACACGGGATGGGTTCATGGGATTGTAAGCTGTGACAGGAACCCAGCCTTCTTTATGAGCCTGCCAGTTACTCAGTACGTGCACAGCACTCTGTAACAAAAATAGACATGCTGCCTAATGGTGGATCTTAAAAATATCAGGACGCCCTTGGTAAGGGAGAAGCGTGTCCTGGTGACCTTGAACGTGGTGCCTCTCCCACCCAGGCACAGAGCAAAGAAACTCCCCTCCACCTCACAAACAGCTGCATTTTTTAGGGGCCGGGAGAGAAGGGGGAGACCTGAGCACGAGGAATTACAGCGGATTTTCCTTCAAAACAGAGACACACAGACACAAAGCTGTGCCGGGGGGAGGCTCTCCCTTGGCTCCGACCTCGCAGCGCCGCGGGAGCCTGCCCTACCCCGTTCCTCGCCGCCTAGCCTGGTACGACCGGGTTGGGCAGGGCGGCAAGGCCTCGGTGCCGGGCACGGGGGCGGCGGTTGGGGCGGGCCGCGCGCCACCGGCCATTGGGCGGGAACGCCGCGCTCCCCACAGCCCACTGCGGGGACTCCCGAGAGGGGGACGCTGGCGCGGGGCGGAGCGGCCCATACTGCCGCCGTGCCCGGGGAGGGACCCCCGACCCGCAGCCGCGCCGCCGGGGAACCGTGCCGCCCCTCGCAGCCTCCCAGGCAGCGGGGTGCGTGTAGTACCGCGGGAGTGCCGGCCTCTCCGGTGGAGGTGGAGCGCCAGGGCCCCGCGGGGCTCGGGCGGCCGGGCGGAGGGGCCGTCTCCCCCTCCGCGGCGGGAGCGGAGTGCGGCGGCCCGGGGAGGGGGCGGGGAGGATGACTTCATGCCGCCGGAGCGCCGTGAATTTAGGAGCAGCAGCTGTCGCTGCTGCCGGGATGTGGGGGTGAAGTGACAGCGGGAGCTGCCGCCGGCTGAGGGAGGGGCAGTGCCGGGCACCCCGCTCCACCGGGCCCAGGGGCTTTGGGCCGCCACGAGCAGCCGCTGCAGGAGGGAGAGGAAGATGCGCTGAGCCGGTCGCTGGAAAGGTAAGTGGGAGATGCCGAGGGCGTGTGCGGGGGCGGGCGGCGAGCGCCGCGGCGCTGCCCGGCTAGGGAGCTGCGGCGCTGCCGCCGCCAGCCGCCCGCCTCGGCTCGCCCAGCTGCTGGGGCCGCTGGCCGTTGCGAGCGCGGGTAAGGCCGTGCTGGCGGCCCGAGAAACAGCCGCTGTGCTGCGTGCGCGCAGGCAGGGTCTGGAGCTGCGCTCAGGCGTGTAGCTTCCTTCTCCTTCCTTCTCGTGTGGTTCCCTCCAAAACCAGAAAGGCTACCCTCGCAGAAGCGCCACAGTGTTGCATTTTACCTTTTATTACCAGGATATGCGGTGGCTCTGTGCCAGGTCTCTGCTCAGCAGCCCGGGCTGCTTTCTTTACCCTTGTCAGAAGGGATTCACTTGCGTGGAGGGGGCATTTTGTCTGTGGCGTAGCACAGACGGGCGCGGAAGCGGGAAGGACTGTGGAGCACTGCGACAGGTGCAGGACTGCGCGCCGGGTTTCCTCTTGCTCTCTCTGGTCCGATGTGCGTTCCTCAAGTGACGGGGAAGACATCTTAAGGCAGGTTTCAGGGGAACAGAAGCAAAAAAGGATGTCGTCTCACTTACACTCCGGGATTTGGAAGTCCCTTCACAGGAAACCAAAGGGAGTGTAGAAGAAGTTGGAGAACCAGCCCTTATACCAAAATGGATTCTGTTGACTTTTTCGGGGACTTCTGTTTGTGGTTTTTTTCCTTTTTCCATTTTTATTATCTAGCAGAAGGTTTGGGACAAACAAAATAGCAGCAAAATTCAAATGCCTTTGTTTGCTAAATGGAAGAATTAGTGAGTTGCTCTTCCATGATACCACCTTCAGAAATGGAAAAACTAGAGTACATGCAGCGTTGTAGCTTGGCCACTGACATTGCCCACTGTTTGTGGTATGTACACAGGTTTTAACATTAGATGAATGGTCTTTTGGAATTGGGTAGAAGGGGAAAATCTGCCTGGCCTATGTCTCGGTCTGATATGGTGATTTTTGGTTTTGTTTTTTCTTTGTTCTGCTCTAAAAAAAGTTGTTCTAAAGCAGGCATGTCAATACAGGAGGCTAGGGTTGTTGTGCAGAGACAGATCATTAGAATGAACACTATCTGTATGTAGTAATGGTTAATGGCTCTGTGTGGTTTGCTTTGGAAGTGAAAACAATGATTGTGCCTCTGGGAAGAAAAGGATAGGGTATTATCTGTCCTTAATGAAAAAAGGAAGCAGGATATTGGAAGCTGAAGGTTACTGTATTCAATGTCTATTTACTTGTATGTTCATCTTAAAGAATTATTCTATGTGTTCACAGAGCAGCTCATGCAGTTGTGGGATCCCCAGTTGTGGTTGAAGCCTCTGGTCGTAGTGCTAGAGTGATAAAAGTAATACTAGGGAAGTAACAGGCAGTTGCTTGGTCTGTTGTCATTATTTCTGGGAAGATATTTAAATACATGTATTTGCCTCAGTACTGTTGCTGGGTACGCGGAAGACAAATGATGGCTACAGAGACAGGAAATGTGTATAAAAGACAATTGAGGCTTCACAAGGCTGAGACAAAGAGTGACTGGTGAACTGCAGTGTCAGAAATCAGTTCAACAGACAAACCTTTGCACTGAAGAACAGTCATTAACTATGACCCCGTATGAGCTTGTTCCTTTTGGCATATCCAATGTATACATTTCAAGCTAGAAAAAAATTCTCATTCCATCAAACCTGTACCTTTCATCTACCAAACATATACTTTGCTCCTGTAAAACACTTCGGAGCCCGAGTTTTCATCTCTACTGTTTTTTCCGTTCTAAGAAGAGCAGGGCTGCCTGTCTCAGCAGTTGCAATGTTGTAGTCATTTGCTGATTTCTCCTCTAATTACCTTTGACTGGAAAAAGAAACCACGTAGCCAGATACTTCTTATATTAGTCCATCCATTCTATATAAAGTCAATTTCTTCACTTAGGAGAGCATCAAGCAATGGTCTCCCATTCTGTTTTAAATACAGGGCAGTATGAGTACTCACTAATGTTGACACAATATTAGCATGGCAAATTTAGCTGTTTGTGCTTCCTGGCAAACCTAAATAATGTTTCAAAAGACTGTTAGTTAACATTTTTTAAAACAATGTGGTGGCAGTGATGAAGGACTAGTTGACCAAGAGCCATACATTACTATAGATGTGAACGTACATCTGATTGGTTTCACACTGAAAACTTGAATTGCTTTTGTTTTTACCTTATGTGTACTGTCTTTGGACAGATGGTGTAATCACGTAATATGCAAGAGTGCATGTGTCCATAAAAAAAATGTGTGTATATATAATTACCAGGGTGAATTTAATTCAGTGGTGTAACTGATGTAAATCCACTTCCTACAGACTTCTCTTCCAGAACTCTTCTTCTTCCTTCTTTTGCAGTAACTTCCATACCTCTGCCAAGCAAAGAAAAGTATCTTTATTGTGGTTAATCTGGGGCAATAGCCCCACTGACTGGAAGAACAGCCTAGTTGGCCAGCTGGTTGATGCCAGACAGACTGGGTAGCAGCTGAGACTTAGCTGCCTTTTCCTCAGAGGGTCTGCTATTTTGGAACTCTTCATCTGGGTTAGTTCTTCAAATTTGTAAGAGCTTAATTATCTTTGAGATTTCTAGGCCACAGTCAGCCTTTGAACCAGCGGGTTCATTTGACCAAATTTATGAGTGGGGGGGTCAAATGGTTATGTTTGCATAAGGCTTGTTTCATTAGGGGAACAAACTGGAAAACCCAGTAACCTTGAATGCACTTTAAGTTGCAGAGGTTTGATTTCACTCATGGTCCTTTCCAAGGGCTGAAATGAAACAGTTCAGTTAATATATTTTCTCTTATGAGAATGTTTAAAGCTGCTGTTTCTAAATGCTGTTTGAACTAACTGAAATAACCACATTCCAGAGCAAGCATGTAATTTTTCAGTTATGTTGTTAGTAGGATTTGAGTTTGTTTATTTTCCCCAAATTAAGAATTCCTTAAAGGAAGTCTTGAGCAGGGTGTGAGTGGACATATATTATACAGTGAACTTAAGACTATGTACTTTATCACGTGCAGTCAAGGGTATTTTAACAATAATGATACCATTTTTTCTTCTGAATAACAACTGTATTGACACTTTCTAAATGCATGCCCTGTATGTGCAGTAGCTAACATTTCTAGGTGAGAGGAAATATCCATCTGAGAAATAAATGCCAGGCATAAACTTAAACTTTGCCTCCTATTATGCAGATGAATTTCGTATTGGACTCTTTAATTATTGTTAATAGAAGATCTTTATGTGAGTGGTCAGTCAACTGCAAAGGTAGCAATTGTTAAGGAGAACTAAGAGTTTTATCCATTTATAATATAATAGTGGTAGAAACAAGACAGACATCTTTTTATCTTGTATTCAAGATCTACTAATCAAATAAGTCAGCACTTCACAACCCAGGTAATGAGCCCATGAGTTTAATATCTGAAATAAGGAGATAGAAGTGCAGAGTTCATGTATGTTTCTTACAAGAGCAAGCTGATTGAAGCCTTTCTCTTGAAGAAGACTGCATGTGACAGCAACACAAACATGAATCCATTTATGTGTATTAATTTAATGATACATTGAGAGACTAGTTTCAAGAAAGTCTTCGTGTTGTATATTCTTACAAAATTACTCTATTAAAGCAACATTATAAAAGAAAGGATCTGATTGTACAAGAACTGTATGCTTCCAGTATATATCCCTGTCTTTAAATTTAAATATATCAGAGAAAGTAACACAGAATGGACTGTCTCATAGAATAGTTGGTGCAAATGTCCCAAATGCCAGACCAAATAATTTAATTTTTCTTCCTTTAATTTGTATGGTAGAACCAATAAGATGATAGCGTTCTTTGTCCTCCCTAACATACTGAAAATACACTGCATTTCTGAGCTGGTTGCATTTCTGTGATGGTAAAATGATTCCAGGGTATCTCTGCCCTTCCTCCCTGGGTGAATCAAGTATAAAACGTGAACTCTGAAGAAAAGCTGCAGTGGAAGAATTTCCATGTCAGCCAGGGTGTAGTTCTCTCTAGTAGAATTTGTTTTGTTTTCTAACCTTTATTAAAATGAATTTTAATATTGGCTACATTGCTGTTCTTTGGTTTTACAGGATTTACAGGCAGTTTAACCTGCCCTGTGTTCAGAAGTGTTTTAAAACAACTGGCTGGTCTTTGCACAGTTATGCATCCCTTTCTGCACAATGTGCCAGTGATTCGTCAGATATGGTAGGCAAATAGGTCTAACTCCAACACACAGTTTTATTTTCTCTTACTTTGCTTTTTTTGTCACATCTTTGTTCTAGCAGTTTTTCTAAAAGGCTCAAAGGTATATCAAAGTTATCTTGGCAGCTGTTAGCTAGCCTGTAAAATGTGCTGCAGCTTTAATGAGATCATATATACCTCAATATATCTATATAATTATGTGTATTATATAATATATATATTTGCTAACTATTCACTCATTTGCGTTCTACCTCCTACAGAATTTCCACTTACACATATGGTGAGTACATAACTGTGGTGAAACGATCTCACCACCTGTTGTTTTAAAATAGCACAGATGCTTATTAATGGTCCTTCCATGATACTATTTATAGTACATGTTAAACCTCACTGAAAATACTGTGGATCATATTGGTAAAGGATATTATTGCTTCAGCAGCGGTCTTAAATTGGTTCCTGTTCAGCATCTCTACTTGTTGATTGTTCATAGGTAGGAGAGAGGCAAACTTCACAGAAGAGTCAAAGCTATGATGCTTAATGAGAAACCTGTCAGTGAGTCCTGTACCAGCTGTTCTGTGAAGATGACTGCTGCTATTTGGATAGCTGATCGATCCAAAGAACTGCAAAAAGTATAAGTGCACCGATTCTCTACACTCAGTCTTGAGCTCAATTGATGTTAACTCCTTCAGACCAAGGCTCAAAAGCAGAGTTTTCACACTTCAAGACAAGGGAAAGTAAATAATAGCAGAACTTGAGGCTTGATCAAGAGTGTCTCGTAATTTTCTTTTTTCCATGGGAAAAAAAAAAAAGTCTGTTCTAAACTGACTAAACTAAATTTATGTAAACAAATGTTTCATCAATTCCCTGTTTTCTTTGTCCAATCTAATGAGTGACTTGGATTCTCAACTTTGCGTTCAAAGAATTTCTAGAGTTCTGCCTACTATTTCTGGTCTGTAACTCTCTAGATTTGTCTTTGAAAATTTTTTTGTCTAACCTGGTCAAAGTATAAATTAAAAATCCATTTCTACTTTGAAATCATTTATCCATAAGCGGACCAAGAAAAATTCTTGTTGTTAAGTAGCAGTTTGCTATCATTCTCACTTCACTGAGATGTAAATTTAAAAGGGTGATCAGGATAAACAGACTCTGCTACTTTCAAACTTCCCAAGGCGCCTGCTTCGAGGCACAGAAAGTTCTTGATATGTGCATGTTGCTAGTGAATTCCAAGAAAACACAATTACACACTGCAAAGAATATATAACAAAAAAAGGAATGAAAGATGTGTCTTATTTAAGTTTAGCAAAAGTTCTTAGAAACTATTAGGGTGAGTGTCTTTTTTTGGGGCGTTTTTTAAGTAAATTTTTTAAATGAAATGCATATGGAGGCTTTTTTTTTTCCTATGGTGCATGACATTTGGCATTGATTGGTTGGATTTTGTGTAGCTAGTAAATTAAAAAATAGTTGTTCACACTAGAATGGTGACTGTCAGATGCCTGTTCAAACTGTATAGGATGGACAAAAATCTCTTCTTAGAAAAGCTGTGTGGCATATCAATATAGACCTAGCCTGTAAGAATATAAATCTGCTATTGAAATAAGACCACTGGCAAAATTCCAGTAAAGGATGCTTAGAGAAGTAATGCATAAATTAAATGGAGTAATCATCTTTTGATACAGTCTCCCAGTGTTTAGTGCTCAGCATTGATTAGGAGGTTCGTGAGCTCAAAGTAGTGTTTGCACTATTACGTTTTATCGCAGGGGGCATTGTGTACTCACTGAATGTGTTCGGTTGATCTGATTTATATTCTCAGCCTCCACAGTATCCTTTGGCAGTTACATGATTCAGTGCATGTGGAGTGTAAGGAAGCCTCTTTGTTTTGCCTTAATATTTGTGGTCTAATGATTTAATTGGGGGCCCTTTTAATTGCTGTGATGTAAGAAATGTTAAACAATTGTTTCCTTTTCAGTTTCTCACTAGTCATGATTTCACATATCTATCACATTCTCTTTTTCCTCAAGAACAGAGTCATCTTGGTCTATGTACTCTTTCTGCATATGTAGACTCTGTTCCATATCTGATTGATTCTTTGTCAATTTTTAATATACTTCCTGCAAATTTATTTCTGATGTGCAATGGTCAGAACTTAGGAACTCCGCTTAGTAGCATGGTAATTTCTGTTTCTGTTCCATTCCTTTCCTAGGTTTTTTTTTATTATGCATATTTTTCCAGTTATTAATTACATGTTTCAGTTGGGCTAATTTTTTGTTTCCCTGTTAGGTTCATTTTCATTGTACGATCAGTACAATAGTATGTTTGCAGTGAGACTGGAAGGAACTGTTGCCATTAGCAGGAGACATAAAAGTTGATAGCTGAATATCAAAAATGTTCATTTTAAAAGTAGGAAGGAACAAACTGTAGTGTGTAGCCTTATAGACCAAGAGAGATTCAGTCATAAACCCTTCCTTTGTTTTGTTACCCTTGTTTTAAAATAGTGGGATAACGGCAGCTTTACTGATTTTGGCTAATGTTTGTGAGCTCAGACATGGCAAGCAGTAAATAAAAGAGAATAGGATTCATTAATGCATATAAGAATTGGAGCATGTGAAAAAATTTCAGTCTAAAAGGCAGGCATAATGTGAAACACTTTTTTTTTTTTTTTAAAATAAAAACCTAAAAATAGACTGCTGCATTTTAAGTAACTGTTATTTGTAAGGTCTCATGGAGTGAAAGTGTGATAAGAGATGTGAATGGAGTATGCATGAATATAGAAGCTGTATGACTTAAGAAATAGACATAGCTTATCAAAATTAATTACAGCATGCCTTAAAAGCCTAAGGACACCACAGCTTTTTTGTCAATGAAGTAAGCCTATTTTGTCATATATTTGTTTACATATAGGCTACTAATGTTTACATTTAGTTCTTAGACAAACACCAAAACCTTTTCCAAGCAGAATATTTATCCTGAATAGGGACTGCTCTAAATTATCCTGGATAGCTAGAGGCCTTGTTGAATGCTTGATGTGTTTATTTGCCTGCAGGGAGTTCACGTATTGATCTGCTGAATGCAGCTATAGTATTATAAGGTAGTAAAGAATTTTATAATGGCAGTGTCATTCATTCTGAGTGACAATGTGCAAAAATAATGCCACGACCGCTACGTGTCCTTTTAGAGTGTAATTTTTGTATCTATACCTAATGTGGTACTACTAAGGCCTGACTGGGGCAATGGCAATATTCTCTTGAATTTTACAAAAGCAAAAACACTGACAAATGGTGAAAAACAGGTTCACAGCCTTCACCCATCCCCAACACACACACAGAGTATCTCCATAACAAATAAAGTTTGAATCGGTATTTCTAGAAGAAGAACATGATAGCCATGCACCTGGAGAAACACAGATAATGTATAAGAAATTTAAGTGTGTAACATTACTTCCTCACTGATACTTTAGTGTTCATTATATGTTCATGTAACAATAAGCTTTTAATATATAGAAAGCTAATAATGGGGAATTATTTCATTAGCACATAAGGAAGGAATTGCATGAAGATATTTTGCATGGTATGATGCATTAGCTAATTGTCACTCTAGGAGAAGATACTTTTCAATTGTACATTTATGCAATTACTGTACAGACCAAAAAGCAAGAAGAAGCTTATCCTCTTTTTCTCAGATACTGGGAAATGTATTATTTATGTAGCACCTTTCATCATGGAAGACCTCAAAATACTTTACAGTGCTCCCATTTTCATTGACAAAATTTGCAAGTAAGGGATGAAAACTGTTATTTAAGCATTGTTTTCCCACAGTTGTAGAGCTGATAAAGACTGCAGATCAGGGAGCTATTTATGGTAATCTCCAGAAAAAGGTACTGATTTCTGATGGCTGCTGCAGCACACTGAACCGTGCCATTTCCTTCCAAGGAGAAAATTCTTTCCTATCTCTTCTGTGCCTCATAGAAGCAATTTTTGAAGGCCATTCATCCGTTACAGACTGCAGCTCTGCTTCTTAAGCAGTGTTCCTAGTGGGACAACAGACTATGCAAATGTATTTTGTGTAAGTTTACTAGATTCTCCAAGTCCACTCTTTGTTAGCATTTCTGTTCTTCCATCCTCCTCTAGCCTTCTTGGCCTGGCTAAGCCAGGCACTGGTACTCCTTTTGCAAGTATATTTTTTTTACTGAATTTTGTCAGTAAGTGAAATTTTTGAGCTTGTAGTTGGGTCTCTCTCGGTAGCACAGTACTTCATAATTATGTGTTCTTAACTACTCTCATATATTTATTTGGAGACTAACAGATTGCATACCTTAAACAAATGCATGTGATTTCTTAAGCAAACTACATGACAGAATTCTATAAAGAAGAAAATTTTAGCACTGCTCTGGGGTCAGCATCCAAATTACTGACTATCTTCCTGTGGTGGTATGTTGCATTAATTTCCTACTGCAGTTGGAGGAAAAAGTGCCAAAAACATTCCAAGTTTCCCCTGCTTTTCAGGCTGTGTGATCTGAGCCAACTACTGAATATTGTGTGTTCTTTGAGCCTTAGGCAGCACCCGAGCACCTCATCTTGGTGTCTAGGCATGCTTTTGGCAAGTAAGCTCTTTGTCCAGCTCATGAAAGGAGCAGTTGCCTGTGTCTCTGCGCTTAGTAGTGATTCATTACTTCTCTCAGGACTCCTCTTCAGCATCTTCTTTCATAATTCTATTCTTCTATGAATTTTGGTGACAAGCATGGGGTTTTTGAGGGCTTTTTGTTTGTATGGAATGGGTATCGGCAGGATGAGAATCACAATCTTTGCTTTACATTAAACAGTGTTTGTGAATGCTGCTGAGCACTAGAATGGTTTCATATATGACTGTTAAACTGTTGCCAAGGATTTTGGTACATTTTTGGTTTGTGTCAACTTGTTCTCCTGAACAAGTCCAAAACTCTGTCTGTGAATTGGTGTGGGTTAGGTGCCGTTTCCCAGTAGGTAATTTGAATGTTTTGAAAATAAATTCTCCCATCAGAAGTCTTTTAGTTTACCTGATTTTCCCTTGGTGTGGTTGCTGCTGAGGCAGGCCAGATTTTCAGCTAATTTGTCTGGCTTTTCTGTGTTCAAACAGATGAAAACAATGCAAACTTTCTGTGCATCTTGTGAGATCTGTCTTTAAATTGATGTTCCTTCTGTGAGGCTCTTCTTGAACACTTACTTAATCATATATGCCGTTTGTCCTGTTGAAGAAATTTCAACTTCCCATGCCCCTTTTTGAAGTATTCCTGTTCTGCTCAGAGACCAGTAATTCCAGTGAAGTGTTCTAATTTATCTCTATTCTCTGAGCACATTTGAAGGCCTTGTCAAGAAAGGCAGATATACAGAAATAATTTGGAGTATCATGGCTTTCATAGTAACAGTTGTAGAGACTTTCAGTAGTTTTACTCTCTACATGTGTTTATTCTGTGTTAAGGTGTGATGTGAAAATCCAAGAGAAGTCATAGTTTATCACCTCCATTTTGTCAATTCTCACTATGTAGTGGTAATTTATAAAAGTAATTAACATTCTGATAAGAGTGGCCAAAATACTAGGCTTTTATTTTCACCAAGGGTTGTCTCTCTTAAGAGATTCTTGTATAAATAAGCACATAGATGTGGACAGGTTTGAAAGGATAAAATAAATAGGAGTTAACTGTCACCAGAAGAATGCGAGGGTGGAACTAGTGAGAGTCTTTCTGGATAAGTAAAATATAGGACTTAAAATCTTCTTATTTTTATACGCATACTAATGTTGATATATCAGTTTTTTGTCCAGTGGGTGAGTTTTTCCCTCCTCCTCCACACAAAGTGCCTTCTCTGTGGAACTAATGAGTGTGAGACAGATATGAGGGAAGAAGTAGTTCCTTTTATAAAGATTAGTAATAGCAAGATTTGAGTAACCAAAAGTAAAGGCAGCTGTGATCTCTACTCTGAACTTTTCCTCTCCTTTTTCTTTTCTGCATGTGTATATATTTGGGTGGTGGTCAGGTACTTCTGTCTTATAGTTTGGGCATAAAGACTTCTTACAAACTAAGGAACAAAGGCATCTGTGCTGGGTTTTTTGTTTTGTTTTTCTTTTAGGTTCCTACTTTTCTCTCCAACTAACCAGCTCATTTAAGCTAAAATCTTACACTTGGCATGGAGGTTGTTTATATTCAACCCAGCTGATGTATCACTAAATGAAAAAGTATTCAGGGAAGCATGAAAAGATTCAGTAGGATTAAATAGCAAAGCATAAGGGTTTATTCAATGCAGGAGCAGCCTTTGAAGGTTAAAAGCAAGCTAAAGAAAGAGGCATTATTTGTGGGAAGTTAACATGTAAAATGTGAATCAGAAGAAAAAATTCTTCAAATTTTTTCAGCTACTGAAAGCATTGAATCGGGGAGCTTCAGTTTACAAATGATCAAGTGTAGAGATAGAAAAGAAGCGTATTAAGGATAGAGTAAAGAAACAAATGTTGAAGTGACTGTTATGCACCTCCCCATAATCAGCTGACTGTGAAAAGGGTCTCTTCTCTTCTGTCCTTGAGTGTGGTTTTAGATATTTGATTAGAATTGTTGATTATTTAAGGTGGCATGGATGACATCTGAGAGTGAGACAGATGAAGTCAGTATCCATGTGCTTCTATAAATAAAGAAGATTGCATGCAAGGCCTTGCTGAATGCTGGCTTGTCTGTTAACTGAAAAAGCTAACTATTCACAAGTTTAATTCAAGTCTTCTTCCTTCAAGCACTTTATTGTTCAAAACCTAACCAAGGCAGAACATGTTACTTTCTCTTTGTGTCTCTCCTTCCCTATTTACTGAATGCTTCAAAAGCTTCACATAGAACTTAATGTAAACACATTCTGGCTTTTGTAGTCACGTTCTTGGTTTCACCAGGGAAATCTGCACACAACTATATCTGACAATAACCAGAAACTCCTGAAGGATTCTTTGTCATCCTCTGAAAATCTTTTTGTCTCTGAACACAAGAGGAATAAACCAAGACTGGAATAAGCTCTAAAATGCCAAGCTGAGTGCCTCGCCATCTGCACTTGGATCATCCACAGCACACCTACTTGGACTGTGCACAAGTACATATCCTTTCCATGGAAACTGGAATGGTGATGCCGAGAATGGGAATGCCTAGGTCTCATCCTGACATTTAATCATGACAAGTCTGCAAAGTACTTGTGAAACATGCGACTTTAATGTAACCGGGATCTCTTTTTTGGTCTCACTGACTGGCATGTTTTGCTGCTTTTTCTACAGGCAAGCTTTTTTTGGAGTTTCTTCTCATCTCAAAATGACAGAAGCTACTCTACTACCTGCACTGAGCAGTACTTCAGCCCTTTTATTTGCTGGAGCAGCTCCAGCAGGATCTGTCAGAGAGTATGGCTTAGCCCTAGCTCTCTGATGAAAATACCTGTTCTGGCAAGTAATTTCGATCTCCACAATTGCTTGGAAGAGGATATGCTTGGTGCTTTCTCATCTACCTGAAGCAGAAGGAAAAATACATACTTACACATGAGGCTTGTCTCAACATGCAAACGTTCTGCCAGTTGCTTTGAGGGAGCTAATATGGCTTTACTTCAAATAACATATTTCAGAAAGAAAGTCGTTTACAAACTTGTCATTTGTAGTCTTCACTGTTTGAAGTGCCTTTCTGACAAGATACTTCATATAATAACTGAAATAACTTTTACTCCTTCCTCAAGCTGCTTAGGAGAAGACATAGGCAAGAAAGAATTTTTATCTCCAAGGGAGACTTTTCTACAAGCCTTTGATGAAATCCATTTGTTTCTGTGGAACTTCTATGACATCCTTCTCATCTTCTAATGACATCTGTGACCAATTTGCTCATCTGTTTCTGTAACTATGCTTATATAAGCTACCAAAAAGCTACCTTCTTCCATGCTCCTGTACTCTTCACTCAAATATTTTGGAATAGCAAGGAAATTACAGGAGTCAAAAGGAAGCTAATATAATGTCTTTTATCAAAAAGGATAAATATAATGACTTAGTTACCAAGGTCTATTGATCTCATATGAATCCCAGGCAAAAAAAGTAGAAAAAGTGATACTTTTTTCACTTATAGCTTTGAAGGGCAGGATTATAATTAATGCAAATCACTGATGGTTAATGAAAAAAAGATCCTGTCAAAGAGACCTTGACATGCTGGCTTTATATATTTTGGAGGTTACAAATTTGTCTAAAGGAAATAGACTTAATAGTGTATTTTACTTGATGAAAACTGATGTTAATGCTATTTTGTGTCTGCCAACTTAAACACCTCTTGTATGTTACCTGTCAGGCTTGCTAGTTAGTTCCAGATGCCAGGCAACATGGTGGCAGATAGTTACGGCAGAACTTATGATGTATTAAGTTCATTACCCACTGAAACTTTTTTGTACCTGTCATATAGGTGTGATGAATGTCTTCCCAACAAGTTCATGGTGGTGTTTAGATCAGTACTGGCCCAGACTGTAAGCAGCTGCTTCTGGGTTCACTGTGAAAAGATTTCTAAAAGATGGTGTAGTTACGAGAGTCTTATCTTCTTAGAAAATACTGATGAGTATCTATCTGATGACGAGTCTCTATCTGATGACGAATATCTGGTTTTCCCTTTCCTGCTCAGCCTCTGCAATGGTCTGCAAGAGTTGTGGGTATTCCCTTACCTTCTCTCTCCTCCCTGACCTCCCCCCACACCAAGAGAGAAAAGCAAGGGGGAAGTTTTTCCTACAGTAGAAAGTAGAAACAGAATTCAGAAGTGCTCTGAAGAACTGTGAATGTCTGGAGAGCTACATGATTTCATGCAGCTTCCATATTTTACCAATGGAAAAATTTGTTTTCCTATTGATAACTTACCTTGACACACAAACATTCAATCTTTCTTTTAAAATAAAACTTTGAAACCAAAGAAATGCAAATTAAGTTTACTTGTTCAAAAGTGTTGGTAGTCAGAATGTTGTTTAAATATAGCAAATTTGTCAACAGTACCCTAAAATATCTCTTCATAAGGCTTACTAAGCATGTTTGTCAGATCAATTCAAAGACAGCACAAAGAGGATTAAGCGTTCTCAAAGACCTGTAGGCCATCTTAAAGACGTGTAGGACTAATGGTTTTTTGGCTGTTTACATGTAATGCATCGGTCTTCCTATTCATTGCAAATTTATGTATTAAATCTACCACAATGATCACTTTCTTGCTGGAAAACTATGAAACTGTTGAAACACTGAAACTGGGCATTTCTGTTTCTTTCCATATGACTCATCATTTTGCCTCATTTAAATATTTTACACCTCATAAATTCCTTGTGATTACATTGTGTGTCTTGGTTCTTTCTACTTTGTACTGGACAATATGAACTTTGTTTTATTTGTCATTTTGCATTTTGAACTTTGGTACAGACTGTTCTCCATTACAGCTCCTTGTTCCGTCTACAACAGGGGTAAGACTCCTCCAGACATCGCATGTTGCCTAAAAATCAAGTGGCGGCACATTATCTTCCCTAATTCTCTTGTAATAGATATAATGAAACCCTGAGTGCTGTGAAACAGAAGACTGCCAGCTGTGCCATATGCATGTTATCTAGTGACATGAAGAGAACCTCTTGTGTAAGTTGCAGTCAGAGGATGCTGACTGGGTCTTTCAAATTAATTATTGAAAATGGCATGAGAAACACAAGATGAAGAAATATGAACAAAGTCATCAATTATAATGAGTAAGATCTTTTGAGGAGTCTCTGAAAAGCAGCTTTTAGAAATACAAAACAACAGAAAAACAACAAAAAAACCCCTAATTTATAATCTACTTGTTTTTCAGTGCTGTGGCCAGAACTCCATATGAGAGTTGCCTTTGTAGAATCCTTTGTCTTCAGCCTCTAGCAGTTCTAACTCACTTTGTTCTTGTACCCCTCCCCTTTCTTTTTGTTTTCTTTCCAAGGACAGAGATGAAGGTCAGCTCTGTGCTCTGGACCATATGTCTGAGTGATTGCTTCATACTATACATCTATTGCTTTTTTTCCTAGCTTCTTTTATGAATACATGTTTCAAAACCAAACTCACTCAGAAGCTTTAAAAGTTCATAACTGCAATGTACTAATGAGGAAACCTCACTGCAAAAATGCATTATGATGTCATTTTTTCCAGATGTGCTAACAGATGGAATGTCTTGCTATTTTTTTTATTTTACTACTTCAAAAATTGATTTTAAAATGAGATCTTATTTCAATGCCTGCTTGCCCTGTGTATTCCTAAAGCTTTCTCTTGTGTTCCAATTTATAATGGAGATCATCATTCTGCCTTCTGTAGTATGCTACCCAGCTTGTAGATAAGATGTACATGTAAGACTTTATTAGATAGAATATGTATATGTGTTAGTAGCAAAATACATAGCAGTGTTTCTCTTTCAGCTATCACCAAGCTTAAGGCCAAAGAATGTGTGTTCTTGCAAATTTAGGAGTTAAATATGCAAATCTTTATCTTCTCTTGAGAAATTAAATATTTTTGACTGTATGGGTAGAATCTGATGAGAATTCAACCAGTGAAAATTCTCCAGTAAAGTTAATTAAAGCTGGTATCCTGAGAACACTTTGCATTAATTTTGTATCAAATTATACTCCTACTTTCTACAACCTTAATTAATCAAATCTTAATGGTTACTCAATCTGTAGCACTGTTCTGGGCTTAAAAAATATCAAGGGGCATGTTCCTAATTGAATATTGGGATCTGGGGAGGGGAGGAGTAGATATTGGTCCCCTTTTCCAAAGGGGAAATAGACTCTGAAGTCTGAGCAGGGGGAAGAGAAGGAGGTAAAGGGCAGCTTGTCCTTAAGGACAAGAAATGGCAGCAGAAGGCAGACAGCAAAGTAATTAACAGGTCTTTCTCCAGAAGAGAAAACGGCCTTTACTGTGCCTAATTACACAGACTGTAATTTAAAACATGCTGTCTTGATCTCACAGTTGGATCTTTCAGTGCCTGGTTCATGCAGGCAGTCTGCTTAAGTTTTAGGCCTGTGAGCAAATAAGTAGTCTTTGCCTGAGACCACAAGCTGAGAGGACTGATTGCCTTGTGAAGAGCTAGGACTCTCATCCTTAGTGGATTAGTGTTGTAGATTAATCCTTTGTAGATTAATGGCTTTGGCCTGTAATCTTAATGTTTTGAATTGTACTAGGATACAAAGGAGTATCAACTTTAGTCTAAACCTGGGCTGTTATCCTCCAGCAAGTAGAGAGCTAAAATCTGATTTTATAAACTCTGTGCAGATATGTGATTAAAAGGAAAATATCTAGTTACTTGTATTATATATCAGGAACAAGCAAGTCTAGAGTAGGCCAAGCTAATGTCAGGGAATCGTCTTGCCAAGACTCAGTTGTGTGTATAAGTTGAGGGCTGTATTTCACCTATGACATGGTGATAGCGACAACTTTTTAAACTCGCTAATCATGGATTAAACAATGTTTCTGTCAACCAGTACCTTTGCTTCTACAGTGCTTTTAATAAGACTGGGCTCTTGAGCCAAGAAAATATCTGGGAACTACATGTACCTTTTAGGAGACTGAATTCAACACTGTAATCTTTCCTATTTTACGTAAAAACTATAAGCATCTAGAATTACTGGCCAGATTCTTTCTATGTGCATAGCATCTGTCTCTCACCTAAGACTGTTTATGATCTGGTAACTAGACTCTCTGATCCTAAACTCACTAAGAATGAGGCAGTAGTGTGCCATTGCAGTCATTTGGACCCCTGGGTACAAAAGGGATACTGACATACCCACTCAAGTTTAGTGGAGGTCACTAAAACCATTATGAGGCTGGAGCACATGATGTACAAACAGGGGCTGAGGGAACTGGGTTTGTTCTGTGTGGAAAAGACACTACAAGGAGATTTAACTGCACTACCCAAGGAAGCGTTATGGAGATGACCTAGACTTTTCTTGGAGGTGTACAACAAAAGGGTAGGTGGCAATTGTTACAAATTGCAACGAGAGAAATTCCAACTATGTGAAAGGGAAATCTTTTACTGCAAGAATGGTTTAGCATAGGTTGTCCTGGTATAGGTTGTCCAAAGTGCCTGGGGAATCTCCAATCTTGGAGATACTCAAAATTCAGCTGGAGTCCCTAAGCAACCAGACTGAAGTTTGAAGTTAGCCTAGCTTTGAGCAAGTGTTTGTTGGACTTCATGGCCTCCAGATGTCCCTTCCAGCCAAAGTTTTTCTACCATTCAAAGCGATCTGTTGATTTAATAGGTGTGCCTATACAGACCTAGCAGTCCTGACTCAGGGTCTGAGTTTAACTTAATACTTTCTGTGTGGAGGTAGGGAGGAAGAGAATCTCATTGCTCATCTTCCATGTAATAGCCTCAGGTCAAGGAAGGAGGAGACCTGGACTCCAGACTGTCCTCAACCTCAAGGAACCTGAACCTATGTCCAAGCAGAGGATAGAACCACCAGTATAAAAGGTATGTTGAAACTGGGTTGTTGTGTACAAGCACAATTGCTTTCCTTCTGGTCCTGTGCCTTTTTGCAGACAAGAGGATGCCTGACTCTGGTCTTATGATTTGTATGCCGAAAAACAGGAAGGGTCCACTTCTGGATCATGCTCCTTAGACTATTTTTGTTGTTTTTAATTGACTTTGGACTGAAATATACGAAGCAGTTCTGGAAGTCGTTCTAGCTCTAGGTGTTATGCACAAGATAAGCTTTTCTGTCACTCAGTGCTTATTTCACAGGAATAAGCTGATCTAAGATCATGCAAGAGACAGAGCTTCAGTTAGATCTGCCCCGCAGAAAGTGTCCAAATGCAGCAGAGCAAAACTGAAGTGCCAAGACAATATAGTTCTCCAATTTCTATGTGACAAACAGAGCTATGGCTGGTATTCTCCTGAACCTGTAAGACATGACCACAGTATTCTTTGTAAAGAGATAGCTTCTGTTTTTCTATGCTGCCATGTGAAGTGAAATTCTCACTAAGACAATGAGACACAGGCCAAATAAACAATTCCATATTTAGGTGTTAATGAGCTGTCATTTTTTAATGTACCTTACTCTGGTGCAGAAAAACACAGATATGTGACAACAGGCATTGCAAACTAAACTTATCCTTCTATCAAATTCACCTGTGTAGAAGATATTCAAGAAAAGCTCCATCACGTGCTAAAATCTGTGAAATCTAAAGCAACCTTGAGAAATAAATTAATTTAAATTAATAACTGTATATCATTCAAACTGTACTGGTGTGGGACAAGAAACAACAGAAATCAAGCAAAGAGTGTAGAAGTTCATGACTTTTGTTGTTTTTTTTTGTGTTAGTTTGTTTTTTCTTTAATTGTGAATATTGCCAACACTGTTCTAGGAGACCTTGTAACTTCCTCTTCTGAAGTATATTCACTTCCAACAGCTGCTGAAGTCTTTCAGCACAGACTTGTTAAGGAAAGCTTGTGAAAAATACTTGTTCTGGTTAGAGAAAACACCTTTTTTCTGAGATTCAGGAAATATGGTATATTTGCCAGCATTGTTCCTATTGTCATAACATGAAGTAATCACTTTATATAGAGCCGCAGGTTTTTTGTCTAATCATCCTGCATCATTATAGTTTATACTTTGGTTTTACCTATTTATGATTCTTGCTTTCTAATAACAAAACTAGCATACGATTATAGCTACTAAATTCTATGTTGATCTATTTGGTGTTAACCATGATCAACACAATATTTTCAAGACTTACTCACAGCAAATCGAAATAGCCTTGCAACATCACATATTTTTGTCTCTGTGTTTTAAAGAAAAAGATATTCAGCCTTATAATAAAATACCAAGTGTAATTTTTTTAATGAAGCACATGAGCTGACTTAAAGCTACTTATTCTTCTACATGTACCTAATCAGCCCTTTATTTCTAAGAAGCTACCTTCTCTTCATGTGGTATCAGGCATGATGGTTCTGTCTCTGGAGCTCCTCTGCCCTGTTATTGTTGTTTTAGAGTGGCTGAGATTAACAGGAAGAATGGAGAAGAAAGAACCTAATATGAAGCTGAACAGAGCAAAAATTGTCTGAGTCATAAGGTTTAGCTCTGAAATTCTTGATTACTACTGTTGCAGCATCTGAAAGACATAAAGTTTTTATGAAGCTGCATAGCGTTATGCGGTAACATTAGAGCTCACTGGAGTATTTGATTACATGCTCAATAATCAGACTAAGCCCGTTTGCCTTTGTTGGCAATGTAATCACCATCTGTATTTGATCAAATTAAAGATGGTGATTTGTTTTGTTTAGCTTATGTGGGGTTTTTTTGTGTGTGTGGTGATCTTTTTGTTTTAGTTTCTTTTTTCTTCAAGTTATCATTTAATTGGTAAGTTGACAGAAAATTTTTCAAATAAGCTTCACTGTGTAAGAAGCATTTGTTTGGTGTTGTGTGTGATGAGTGGGAGAGGTGTAGTTGTGTTTTTCCTGGGAGTGTGGAGGTTTTGTTTGTTTTTTAAAAACAAGCAAACTCCCTTTTTTCTGCTTATATTCCTAAGGTGAATGTGGTGTCTGCCTTTTTCTGTGCTACTGTTTTTGTCATGAGGATGGCATAGCTCTTCTTTTTAATCCTGTCTTCAAATAATATCCTCTTTCAATTGTCAGACTTGGAGAATCTGCGCACCTTTACACACTCTCTGTAGTCCAGTTGTATGTTTTTTGTTGTGTTTTGTTGTGTTGTTTTTTTTTAAGAAAAGAAAAAAAAACCTTCTGTATTTTTTTTGTGGGGAAAAATTTGATTGTTTTTACTTTCTGTTGAACCATTAGCTTTGGTAGTCCCTTAAATGGTATGCTGAGGTATGGCAAACAGGAGAATAATTTACTTAAATAGCTTTAATGGACCTAAGAATCTTTATGTTATGTAATGTGATGTATGTGGAGTTTCAGGTAAATAGCCAAATTCCCTTTGACTTTACAGATAAGTTTGCCTCATTTGGCATACAAGTCAAATGGCTAAAAGATTGGTAGTGATTCCCAAAAAACACCTTGGCACATGTAGATCACTGCTGTCTGGATACAAATGTGTTATTCCAGTAATGACATCATGCAAAATAGCTCTGTGGAAAGGAAGGGACACATGTCAAGACATGTGGATTCAGCAGTGCTTCACACAGAAATGAAGTGCCCGGAGTGTGTGAGACTTCATCCAAAGGTCAGCTCTGGGGAAATTGTTTTCTATTTCAATCAGCTTTCCAGATTCTTGATTTTTTTTTTTTTTTTCCTTTCAGTGTTTTGCATGTTTAAACTTTTAAAAAAGTTTATATTTAATAATAATAGAATTAAATATTTAAATTTTTCATTGGTTTTAATATTTGAGTATCAATATTTGAATAAACCCTACAGGGGGGTGAGCAAGAGTGGCAATATACAAAAGGGGGAAAATAACTTTCAGAATCAAGCAATATACTTAAAGATATTTCTGATAAAGGGTTAACAAGCAAATTGCTTAGGGGGAGCAGGAGCATTTTGTAAAGAAAGATTTAAAATAGAAAGACACTGAGGCTGAGCAGGGTATAGTTAAGATCTCTCTCATCTGAATGTTATTTCACTCGGACTGTGCTGAAAAGCTTTTCTGAAATGAAGATACATCTTGTCTTTCCATTTTTAGTTCAGCTCTGATTTCATTGGAGGCTATGATGAAAACAAATATGGAATATTATCTGTTATGCAAACATCAATATTATTTGTTTGAAAATACGGTGCTGTTTCTGTTGGATCATGAGGAGGCTGTAGGTATAAGGTATGTAGTAGCAATGGAAAATTTTGTTCAAGGGAAGGGTAGAAAAGATCATTTTTGGTGGTTGGGATGGCAAAGTTCAAAGACATTGCACTAGAAGTTAAAATTTACTTACTGAAAGGTTGCCTATGAAGCACATTTTCAATGAAGCTTTTAATCCAGTGTAAATAGTCATGTTAGAAAATGTGGGCATTAATTGCCTAGTAGTAGAAAGAAAAATGTCTTTGTCTTCTCCCCACCACCCCTTTCTTCCCTTAATGTTTTTTACAGTATGGGTGAATTCATGACTCGGCTGAAATCAGTGTTTTTTTCATCAACTTCAGGTCTTGAAGTTTGCACTGTATCTTCACATTTCATGGGTGGTGTCCTACATTTTAACATTACATTAAGTCAAATTTTCAGAAGTGATAAAAGGCTTGGGCTTGCTACTTATCCCAAGATACTTTTTGAAAAAGTTGGTTCTTACCGGTTTCTGAAGCATGAGGTCCTTGCTTGTCACGTTGGACATCTGAAACTGAAAATACAAGTCTCTATGTACTGTGTTCATTCACCCAAACTTGGCCTGTTACTTGCATATGGGCAAGTGTCTTCTTTTTACCTATTGTTCTTGTGGCGTATTTACTTTTTAAACAAGCTAATCAATGCTTAGAGTTAACCCACAAACAAAACATGTCACCTCTTGCAATGTGCTTGCATCATTGGCATTCATTATTCAACTGAATAATGTGGTGTGATCTTTTAAAAACTCTCAATTTTGCTTCTATAGTGAATGCTTTCTTGGAAGTAGCCTATGGGCTTGAAAAGATGGTATATACTCCTCCTCTACCTTTCTTGGTACAGAAACCTAAAAATGTCAAAGCTAATCTCATGTTTAAGTTATTTTAAACAGAGAAAATATTCCTCATCCTCTCTTATGTAAAACAAGGGCTTCAGTCTTAAGGAAATACACATTGATTCTAGTGTCTGTAAAAGTCATGGCTACAATGATCATGATCTTGGAGAGCACTGAGATTTTCTTGGTCTGTGATGGTGAAGACTGGCAAGTAGAGAATAGTGCCTTATTATCTATCTCTCATGTTATTAACATACTTGCCACATAGCCTTTGCTTGGAAAGAGACTGCCTCATATCAGCTGTGAGATATCAGAGACATGTAATGGGTGAGATCATTGCGTGCCTCTGATTTCCCAGTCTGAAGTGAAAGCAAGTGACAGAAGGGCAGTCTCAGCAATTAGTTGAAGCTTAAGGAAGACACTGGAAAGCATAGTAAGTGCTTCTCATGGCCATTTATATCCACTTAGTATCTTGTGATGAAAATAAATTGTATTAGTGGGTATACTGGGTGTTGCTGTCCAGGTGTTGACAGTGAGGTGGCTGCAGGGGTGGCCTCTGTGAGGAGAGGCCAGGGCTGCCCTATGACAGACACAGCTGGTTCCAGTCGGCTCCACGGACCCATTGCAGGGCACAGCTGATCCCAGCAGCCAAGGTGGTGGTGCCTCTGGGAAAACATATTTAAGAAAGGGCAAAAAAACTGCCACACAGATAGAGAAGGAGGAAACAAAGAGTGAGAAATAGCAGAGGGAACACAAAGGTTGAAGGAGGAGGAGCAGGAGGAGGTGGTGCTCTAGGTACCCGGGCAGAGATTCCCCTGCAGCCTGTGGAGGAGACCGCAGTGAAACAGGTATTTGCCTGCCAGTATGTGCCACACCAGAGCTGCCTGATATTTCCTGGAAGAACTGCAGCCTGGGGAGAGCCCACGCTGAAGCCCAGGGAAAGGACCCATGCTGAAGCAGGGGAAACGTGAGGAGGAAGAAGCAGCAGAAGAGGAACAGTTATGGACTGACCTGACTGCACCCTCCCATTGCCCATCATCCTGGGCTGCTGGGTGGTGGGGAGGAGGTGGAGCAGTCAGGAACTGAAGGAGTGAAGCTGAGCCTGGGAAAAAGAAGGGGGTGGAGGGAAGGTGTTTTAACTTGTTTTTGTTTCTTACTATCCAAATCTAATTTAATTGGCAGTAAACTAATTTTTCCCAAGTCAAGTCTGTTTTGCCAGTGCTGGTAATTGGTAACAAATCTCCCTATCTTTATGTCGACACACTGAGCCTTTCATCTTATTTTCTTTCCCCCTTTCTGTTGAGGAGGGGGAGTGAGAGAGCAGCTGGGTGGGGCATCTGGCAGCCAGCCAAGGTCAACCCACCCCAGGTGGTTCTTTAAAGCTAATTACTTTAGGTACCAAAAGATAGTTTTTTAAAATAGACAAACATTTGGAATATGAGGCAGTTCTTGCGCAGCTTATAGAAAATCTACTAAGCTCACAGAGTCTGCTGGTAAGTACATCTAGATACAAGTAGTTATGCAGATGGAGTGAATATTTAACAGTACCCATCTCAGCAGGTATATCTATATATTTACATGGATAGATTAGGTAATTTTCAAAGTTTCCTGACCCTGATCACTCACTGTTGTATAGGAAACCTTCCTGGCATCTACTAATTTTCTCTGGTACTATGGTCCTTCCCATGTTCATCTAGGTCCAAAGGTAGACAGTTTTAGTTGGGATGGGGTAAAGGCTTACAGCTAGCTGTCAGCATTCCAAGATCTTTGCCAGGAGGAATAATGGTTATAAAGGAGGTTCCTTCCTCTTCTTTGCCAGGAGGCACTTAATGTTGATTGCTTCGTCCTGCTTAGTCTTAGAGTCCACTTGGGTTTATTTTTATGCACTTTCTTACCACAGTCTGCCTATATGTCTTTTATCTTCATTGGTTCTCAGTTACTTAATTATTTTATTCTCTTTATTTCTAAAGCTTAGTTTTTACTTGAACAAGGCAATTCTGTAGTGACTATGACAGATGCGTGTGTGTTTTTCTGTTGCTTTAGATTGGGAGCAACATCTGTTATATTTATCTTCTTTCTCTTTGAGGTTATACCTGCAGCTTGCCTTTTATGGAAAAAATGGTATCCATAAACTCACATCTGTAAGTGATTCTTATTCTTGAGGGTTTTTTCTCCTTTGCCAGGGTTTCAGAATTGGAAGTCTTAAGAAATATTTTGTGCACATATGCGTTCTTACTGTAAGCAGACAGCTGGTACTTCCTGTCATTATCCATAATACACCAGCAGGTAGATAAAAGGAGGGATTCTGTGCTTTGCACGGCCTCTGAAGGGTCAGGTAAGCTATTCAGGTCAAGTGTGGAAGTACTCATGTGGTCTGATAACATGAATTCCTCTCAGGAACTTTGTACAATAGTAAGGGTTTCTGTAAGTTCTTCTGTTTCTGCTCATACCTCTGTGTTTTTCCCCATATCCAGAAAACATGGCTTGTACTTTAGTGCGTTTTGTTGGTTTTATGCATGTAGGAAGAACTGTATGTTCAGATTCTTCTTAGGCGCTTTCAACATGTCTTAGTACTCAGCAACTGCTGTGAGAGGGAAAGTTGTGAGCTAGAATTAAGAGCTTGAGGTGCAGAAAATATGTGTTAGTTTGGTTGGATAACTTTTCTTGGCATGAGTATAAAATGTCTACTCTATGCTTTTTTTAATAGGCCATCTCTTAGTGATTGACCAATTTATTATGGTTGGCTGAAATCAATGAGCTCTGTGAGAGTCAAGGAAATTCTACTTTGTTTATATGTTTCCACCACCCCCTCTTATAAGTTGCCCACCCTGTTAGCTTCCTCCACTTGGCCCTTTGTTCTTTTAGATGAAGAATTGGGACATTAGAGGGATAAGAATTAATTATTTGTGTTCTAGTTTGGCTTGAAACTGGGGACAAAAGCAATATTTGACCGTCAAATTCAAAGCTGTAACTAGCACTGATTTTAAGTAGCTGTGGTTTGCAGAGCCTGTATCTTCCTCAATTGTTGTTGGGTATCATATTCGTCAGGGCACCCTGGTTTGCATCTAGAAATGCATCTTAAATCTGAGTGTCATGGACAGATTGTGTAATGCAGCACAATTGCTAATTAAATATTAGTATATGCAAGCCATTTTTTAGTTTCCATCTGGTACCAGCACATGGAAACTTGTCAGCATTGTTAAGGACAACTCTCTTAAAGTGCAGATTTTTCAATCCCAAGTGTTCAAAATGATCCTAGGTCACAAAGGATTATTCAGGAAGAAGAGTTATTATTTGTTTTGCTTTTTTCCTCCTTGCTTAATTAGATTCTTTTTTACAATGTGAATATGCAAAAGAGGTCGGTAAGGTTCCTGTCTTCAAACTTATCATGGCAATATGAGGGCTTTCTTTTTGTCTTTTTGTTAGAAATTATTTGACCTGTCTTTTAAATGCCCATAAATGCTGCGAAGTGTAAAATGCAAACTGAACATACTAAAGGATTTTCCTATTATAACAGATTTTTTTTATTAATGCTTTTTTCTTCTCCAGCTGATCATGCATCATTTTCAGGTTTTGGATGGTTTGCTTACCATAAAGGAGACCTTCCAAATGTTGCTGCTCTTCAGGTCTTGACTGCTTTGCTTTCAAAACAATATTGATACCAATTTGAGTCTGAGCTGTACTTTTTATGTGGTTTTAAAGAAGAGAGACTTGAAATGCATCACTCTGGGAGAGTCACACTTACTAAACCTTGCTGAATCATATTCTTGGATAGCTTGGCTGCTCTCATGTATGTGGCTACACATATGGACGTGGAAAGTTACCTCTTTATACCACCTCGTGTTTGTTTTTGAGAAGCCTGTTCCTGTGGCTACCACAGTATACTCTTTTAAAGAAAAAGTCATCTTTAAGACTTAGGATCTTACAAACAATATGAAATTGCTGCTGTCTTCCCCTCTTCCTTTGAAAGACTGCAGGTGGACTTGCCTCTGCAACGGCCTTAATTTAAACTGTGTTCCTATTTTCTCTGGGTCTGGGAAACATCCTTCCTCTCTCTACCTCAATTCTGGACTGACACATAGCTACCCGTAGACATAACTACTGCTGAGCATGCTAAAGTGGGCAAGGAAAAGAAAAGAATATGAGGTAAAATAGTTACTTTCATTAAAATCTCTTTTGTAGTATTAGACCTCGCTCCTTTGATCCCTCAGCCTGGTGTATAGTAAGGCTTTTGGCCCTCTAGAGTTGATTGATGCTTTAACAAGAGCCCTGTGTTTATATTGCTTTACATATTGTTACAGAAATGAATTAACTTAAGATTCCCAAATAAGCCAGTAATAAGAAAACAAAACACATTGTTCTACCCATGCAGCAGCAGCACTAGAAGGCTGTAACAAGAAAAATGCTGTTTGAGGATGGAAAGATTGAATGTTTCACAAGACGGTTTCTCAAGGTACCTCAAAAAGCAAATGCAGCCCCAGATCATGGCATCTGTAATGTGATTTTTAAAATGTGGAACCTTGTCCTAAAGAGTTGAGAAATCAACTTATTTTATAATGAATTGCAACATGGAATATTTGCATATATGTTCCTTCTGTTGAGCTGGTAAAATTTATAATAGACTTCATATAAAGAGGGTTTATTTTTTGCTGACTGATGGCTTATTCTACATTAAATAGAGAAATTTTTTTTTCCCCCTTGAATGAAAGAGTAAGACAAACAACAATTAAGATTTTTTTTTTTTTCCTTATGAATACATGGCGCTCAATATTCCTGGAGAACATGTAGCAAACATAGCAATATTTGAGATATTAACCTCCCTGTGCTAATGCAGGAGGTATGTCCTGAATTTTGCAAGCAATAATATTGGGTTTTTGTCATCTTAGGTAGCTACCAAAACTTCCCAGGTGACCACTGTCTAATATTGCAGTGATAATATCAGTGGTCCATTATAAAGAAACAGTAAAGTATTCCTGCTTGAAACAAGTCTAAAAAAAGCACATTTGCGATGATTATTTCAGGAAACCCTAAGTAGGCTATGTGTTGCATAGCAACAGAGCCAGGCAGTCCTTAGATTCTAAAGTAGTCAGTGTACACATGGGAACAGAATGCAAAAATCATGGAAACATTGAAAAACGTAAGGCTGAGACTAAGAGGAAACTGAAGTGAAATAAATTCACATTTTACATTGCATATCATCATATGAGATATAATAAATTGAACTGCTTTTAAGTTACAAAAACTGAAATGCTGTCAGCCATGTTGTGCTTTTTTTGTAGCTTCTAGATAGTAATTAAAAGAAAGGCAGAATGTCTGGTGGCTGGGAAAACTAATTCAAATGCAAGTAGATGTTAAATGCCTGCTACAGGAAAAAATTTGCATGGAAAAGTTAATTTATTATTGACAAACCACAAAGTTGACCAAATATATCATGAATGAAATACTGACTAATGTATTGTGGCACAAAGAGGTTCAAATACTTACATTATTAAAAAGCTGCTTGTCTCATGTTCACAGGTCTCCAGGCTGGTCCAGTGGTATTTACCTTTGCAAATACTGAAAAGTATGGTGTCTGGGGGTATTCTTGGCAAACTCCAAGCTTGCATGTGAAATGTGAGATCTTAGCAGAAGCATATTATACTATAGCAGCTTTGCTTTTGCAAGAGGCAATCTGATTTTATTAAAAACAAATGTAGGAACCAATATTTAATATTTGGTAACACACAGTTGTGGATCATCTTGCTATCAAAAAAAGCAAATTCCTTCCTTCCTTTCAGTAGTGTTTTTGCCACTGCCCAAGAAGAAACAGTAATAAGCTCTTCTTTTCTGGATGCTGCAACACATACTTTCACGATGAGTCATGACTGCATGATTTTAAAAGGTAGTCACATGCAGACAGTTGAGCTATTCCACCAGAACCTGCTGAAAAGATATGTGATATAACAAATGTTGCATCTGTTTAGTAGCTTACAATGTCTTAAAGATTTGAGGAAAGTGTCTTGGAGGGGGACAGTTCCTTTTTAAATACTGAGGAAGAGTTTAAGGATAGCTAAACTGTGGAGCCTTTAGGTATCTCGAATACTTGATAGCTAAACTACACATCATACTGAAACATTGAAGAATCCTAGCAAACAGGTCTGGAAGAAACATTATGAAAATGCTGGTGCATCCTCTTGTCCACACAGGATAACGTATAGCCTAAGTTTTAAATGCTGGCATGATACTGTTATCTAGACATTTTCTTTTTGCTGTTCTAACTGCATGCTTTCCCCCCTCCCATAAAATATCTTTTCAGTGAGCCAAACCCCTCATTCAAATCAATGGCCCTGTGTGAAGTCCTTGAGTCAAGTTAGCCCACTGGGTACCTCTTGGTAGAGCAGCTGGAGGGGTCCACCACAGTCGAAGCTATCATTCTGGCTGTATAGGCTTAACTGGTTTTTCTAACAGAACTCTGAGTTCTCTAAGGCAACTGCTGCTTCCTCCCCATCTCCATCTGTTTTTTTTTTTTTTCCTGATCTTGTTCTCCAGACAGAGTACCCTTTTGAATGAGATCTCCCTGCCTGAAGGCTGATTCTTCGTGCCCATATAGTGACTTTGTAATTCCATCATATTCCCCCAACCCAGCACATGCATAGATAAGTCTTGGCAATGCTAGCTAATACCTCCCTGTTAACCATTACCTTTATTGACATTTTAAAACAATGAAGAGCAAAGCTCACATTAGTTCTTACCCTAGCATAACACAGCTCTGTATTTTATAAGATTGGGCATATATTAATATGGAAGAGAGTCTAAGTTTCTTGGCTTGTAACTAGCTAAAGATCATGAATCTTCATGTTAGTTTCATGGTTCGCTGTTAGGAATTGCAGCAACTATAATAAATTACTTAGGGATGTTTAGCCATTCAGATGTATAGTTCAGCTGAGTATTCCAGCCCTTATAAATCAATGGAGGTTGCCTTGCACCATGGAGTTATTTCTTAAAAAACACAGCTGGTTCCCATTTAACTGGAAAAGTACACAAGAATGTACTGTATACTGTCTGTGTGCCTTTTCTTGTTTGATTTTTTACTTATGACAAGGAAGTCTTTTTTTGTTTTGACCTCGAAAGCATTAGTACTAGTAAAGTAATATCTAGCAAGAGGTATATCTGTAGGGGGAAAAAAGATATTAAGGGGAATAGGTCTTATGTGGATAAGCATTTTATATATGCTGAACTTCAAAAATTCAATGGACCAGAATCCTTTTAGGTCATCTAGAATAGGATTAATGTCACCTAGCTTAATGCATGTATAATAAAGATCTCTGCTTACCTTCTAGACTTTTTTTCTGTTCAGTAGGAAGAGATAAGCCCACTGAAGGTGCTAGTTGCATTCATTCTAAAACAAATGCTTAATATGGATCAGATGAATCACCTCATATAGGTACCTACCTACACATGTGTACACAGGCATTTAAAATTAGTCCAATGAATCTCATTCTTAGCCCCTTCCATAGCATTAAGCTTCTGCCAAAAATTGGAAATCTGATAGAAAACCTTTTATCAGAGTGGCTTCTACATTATCACCTTTGTACCACTGATTGTTTAGAAGGCCCATGCTGGTCTGCAGGTCATTCACAGAACTATTTTGCTGTCAGACCTTCAGTTAAAAGTTGGCTAAACCTATAATTATTTTCAGTTGAAAGTTGTCTATAAGGATTACAGTGGCTCACAGCAGTTTGGCCCAAAACGTCTGCAGACTACTGATCATGACTGTTTAGTGTTTTGTTCTTTTTTTTCCCTCCATAAAGCCATATGCATGGTGTTGTATGTAGCAGTGACTACAGGAGACATGGCTGTTAGAAAAATAGTCACTACAGTGCTTATAACAAGTTCTCTAAAGAATAGACCTCAGAGACTCAGCTGTGTCTTCTAATGAGAAGTGTGTTGATCAATACCTTTAAAGCACTGGCTGTGCAGGCTGGCACTTGTTGACAGAAGCACCTTGGTTTGGAGCACCACACCATTCTAAACAAATAAACTGCAGTGCTGCATACCTGGCCTCATCCTCCTGGAACCCTATAACATCAACCTTCCCACAGCTCAGGCGGATGTGGGAATGCTCAGCATGGCTGCCAGATGTGTGTCACGTGAGGAGCTTGACAGCTCCCGTCTTGCCTGAGGCCCTTATCCATCTTTATGGGTATGAGCTGCTATAGCAATGAATTTAGTTATTCACAGAGACTATCAGAGCATCCTGAAAACTGTTGCTTTAACTTACTCCTTCCCTTCAGAAGCCAAAAGGTCCATTCACCAACTGCAAGTAAAAAAGTCACCCAGCAATAGATGCCTCTTCTCATACGTGTTTTGTTTCCCATTCAGTATTCTCTTTAGGTTGAGCAGTAACGAGTGATGGCAGATAGTAGCTCACCCACTTCCATTCCCTAACATAGAGTCCCCATGTGGATACTTAAATGTTGCGATTTGTTTCTTGCATAGGGTGTTAACTTCAAAATATCAAAACAATTATTGTTATTTATAATTACTTCCAATAACCTCAATAGTTTTCTGTGGGAATGACAACTTCTATACTGTATCTTTTCAAAGAATGAAGATCTCTGCAGTATTGCTTCATTGATTATGTTTGCTTCTTTTATTTGCTGCTGTTATTTCACTGGCCATTTTTATGGAATAATGGAAGATGAAACTGAATTTGTGAACTGAAATTAAGTGGTAGATGAGACCAAATCCTTACGGTCATGGGCATAATGAAATTTGCCTGAGCAAGGACATAGTAAGAATTTAACTATTTGGCTTTTAGTTCTGTATATCTCTTTAGGTAAAATATAACTTAGATAACGCAGAAGGAAAACTTATTAACTGTCTTAGTGAATGATCTCTTTGTATAGCTTATGAGCTGAAGGATATCCAACTTCACAGTGTTTTTTTAATGCAGATTTAAAACAGCTTCTTAATTTTTTTTCTGCTTAAAAAAAAAATCTCAGGTGGTCATTTTCTTTGTTCTGTTTTATTGTTTAACCAGTTGAATTTCCCAATAAGATCTTATTAGTACTAGGCGTACTACATATACTATGTTCACCGTAAAAGTACATTAACTGCCAAAACAGTAAGTGACAGTAAGAACAGTAAGTTCTACGTTACTATTTTATAGAGGTGGTAACTTCAGAAACATCAGACAAAACAATATAAGGGATTTTCAAAGTGCAGATTAAAATACTGTCCAGCTCACTAGCTGGCATGGACATTTATGTTCCTTTAATTGGCTTTCAAGAGTTAATGCTATTTTCTTGCTCATCTGTGTCTGTGCAAAAGCAATACTATTGTATAGCACAACAGATATAATCTCTTGTGGAAGAAGTACACTTCTGCTAAATTGTTGCTCTATTTCTGCTTTCAACATAGCAGACCATGCATGAGATAGGAATCTAGGTACAGGTTGCTGTGGAATAGAGCCTTCTCCTCACTGGAAAGAGCCCTGTCTCTAAGCTAAGGCTAGGTTTGGAACCAAAATTTATTTTAAAAGCATAATTATACACCTTCTCTAAAGCAGACGTGCTATTAAATGACAAGTTCTCTCTCTTTTTTTTTTTTGTTCTCTTATGAAAGCTGAGTATAGATAATTATATTTAAATAATGTGCTGATCGTGATACAATATTCAGCAGCCAAAGCCTTGGAGAGTTTTATTTGAAAATCCCTTATTCAATGTCATCACTAAGTATATATGGAGAAAGAGGGGGAGTAAACTTTGAAGGATCGTACCTCTTAGCCTTATACTGCAGGTTTGTAATAAAATGTCAACTCTCCTGTGCTAGCCAGCAACATATGCCAAATCCCATAGACAAGCTATGTGTCAAGTGCCCTTCTTATTCTGTCTGCCTAAATAATAATAAATACCAATTAGTGAAGGTACTTTAAATGTGTCTGGGGTTCTTTTAGGTAGCTAGTCCCTTAAAAAGGCTAAATTCAACAACTCTAGGTACTTCTAGCCCATAAACTGTATAGACACTGATTTTTAATTCATGCTGCAATGCCACATAATTTCTGTACTTTCTCTTCCAAACTCTTGAGAACAACGGCACCGTGTAACTTGTTTCACAGAATGATTATGGAATGCAGTCAAATTGGGATATCATTTGTGAAGCCATCGCTAACTTTTTAGTTCTTTTGAAGACTTCTTTCAATAAAACTGAAGTACGTAGAAGAAGGAAAACAGTTGTAGAAATTTGACAGTTAGCTTCAGAAACTTGGGGTATAGTATTTGTTATATATGGCACGGTGATGGAAAAACTAACACAGAAATTGAATTGTGGAGAACAAGGAATATTCAGGGAATTTTCTGAAAAAACAAATACTGATTCTTTCTGTACCTATTAAATTACACTTTTCTTGTCATCCTTCTTTTCTCCTCCTCCATTCTCTGGATACTAATTCTATTCCTTATGATGCTACCTGTAAAACTTCTTCATTTGCATAGGATATAGAAGTAGGCCTTTTGCAGGTGTAGCAGTATATGTTATCCAGAATATTCATTAATAATACAGAGATGTCTTGTTACACTGGCTAAAATCCAAGATAGCAACTATCCCTATCTACCTTCCTCATCCTCCAAAATTCTTTAAGTGCTTTCAACTAATTTTCAGCACAACTGTCTTTGGGAGGAAGGAGTTGGGAGAGGAAAGACACAGAAGTGTAAGATACCCACATTTCTAGAAGTTTTATGAAACTAAGAAGCTGAGGAAAGGAAAGATGCCAAATGAAAATCCCCAGGGCTGTATTGCAAACTCTAACCCATTATCAGGCAAAGTGACTCCCCATGGGGGGAAAGATAAAGCACAGCCCGGGGAGACTTCAGATGGGATAGTATCTTACCAGTTACCAAGGAATCCAATACTGTGACAGCAGGTTTCATTAGTCTTTATGCTCACAGAACTGCTTTCTTTAGTTTGCTGGTTCAGTTGGCAGAAGCAGTGAGGTTTGCAGCCTTCTTGTTTCAGTTTAATACCATGTAGCAGAGTATTGGTTTTGCAACTTTTTTTTTTAAGTTTACTAGAACTAGTGGGACTGCGACCACAATCTTTAACACAGGAATATCTGTTAATACAATTAGTTAGGAAATTTAAATTATGTTTCACAGAATTATTAGCAAATTCCACTCCTTCCACAGAGACTGAAGGAAAAAAAGGTTTTTTGGAGTGAATGGTAATTCCTTAATGACTGGTTCAGTGAATAATTACAGACTGCTGGGCATTGAGCCATTCATTGGAAGGGGAGCTCTTGAGTGATGTCAGTGGAGTTCCATATTTATGCAGTAATGTCTCAAGATAAAGCCAATACAAAACAGAATGGTGTTTGACATTTAGGAGACGACACAGACAGGAAAACTTGGAAGTGTTAATAAATGTATGTTTGGTAACATTCTTTTTTGATCACATTGTTGTTAGTAATGCCATATTGAGCCTATAGAAAATGAACCTTTAAAATGGAGTTCTCCACAAGCACATTTTCCTATGGCTTTATAGCTTGTTTCATAGATAAATTAAATAAGCTTGAGATTTCCCTCAGTGGTCTCCATATTTTATGGAATGTTTCAAGAAGAATATAATCTTACAGAAGAGTATTCTATGGAGTGCGGTTTGTACAGTCCAGGGAATTGCTCATGGAGTAAAACACTGCTCATTTTGCCAGCCTTACAGCCCTATAGCTTGTTCCACCTCAGTCATAGTCTTCTCTGCTTATTCTGTTCCTGATGCACTGATATGCAGCTTCCAAAGTACCAAAATAATATTCTTCTCTGGTGTTTTTTCTATGTTAAAATAAACTAATGTCTTGGCAGGAGTGATAGCTATGATGACTTTGTACTGGTGCTACACTAATGACAAAATCCAAGCTTGTACATTGATTACTTTCAGGTTTTGCAGTTAATTTTCTACAGGCCAGCTGCAATAACAGGCATGAACAAATATAACTCATGTAAGTTTCACTTAAATCTTTTATCTTCTCATGCTGGATAATATTCTTCAGTGAACAGGTCAGATAAGTCTGAAAACTTGTGCTGTTTTCTTACCTTATCACAACTGTCCTCACTGTTTCCCTTCACCTTTGCAAGTTATGTGCTTCATTACTATATGGTTGATGGTTTTGGCATTGAGATGTCTGTACCTTGGGCAAAGAACAAATGGTAAACTTCTCATTTGCTTTAATATTCTTGCAGTGTTTCAAGAAGAGGGCACTTCATGGGAAGAAGTACACATGTTCTTATGCTCATGAAAGCATTTGTTAATTGAGAGGCACTACACTATTTTATGTGTGTCAGGCAGGCTTTCAGTCAATGCTGACCTCTTTCCATTCCCTAGGTGTTTGTTGTTACATTTTGTTGGTTGGGGTTTTTTTTTGTTGATTTGGGTTTGTGGTTTTTTGTTGTTGTTTGGGTTTTTTGTTGTTTTGGGGGTTTGGGGTTTGTGGGTTTTTTTTTTAAGGCAGTTTCCTGTTTCATAGTTGTTGTTCATAGGAGTAAAATTATCTTGTCAGCCATTCAGTATTTGGCATGGGACACCAAAGCTTGATAGCAATGAACTTCTTTTTAAGTCAGTCAGTCTTGCAATGATACTTGATATAGTTATATTTAGACTAAATAAAATATGGTGTAGAACCCTTTTCTTGGCTTCCAAGACACATCACATGTACACCCTCATATTGCGGACTGAAGCTGGGGAGCTGAGGACTAAAATGAAGATGAAAAATGGACAGGATTTGTGAAGTTTATTGAGAGTTGAGGGTGGAGAACGGTTGGCTGTTTTCTTTTAAGTATCTGTTGTAAAATAAAAAGTGTTTCTAAAAAATGAGGTTTTATTTTTATTTGAAGAGGAAAGCTGACTCTTTTGCTGCTGTTAGTGTTTGTGACAACTTCAGGGGCTTCTTCAGTGTCCAGCCACTGCAGTAGGAACTGATTAAAAAAATGTGTACACTCTGCAAATGTGATGTTTCAGCTACTTTAGTAATAATAGCTAAAGCTTCTCACTGTATGCAGCTGTGCAATGTTGCCCTTATGCCCCTGCCCCCAGTTTCTGGTCACAATTCTACAAATTTAGAAAAAGAAAAAAATCCTAACAGGTTAGATCTATAGTAGATACACCAGCAGGGATGAAAATCTTTCTCTTACTGAGGTTGAAACAGGAGTTTCCTTGTATCTTTGGCAGATCTTACATTAATGCACATCATCACATTGTTCCATAATAACATGAGAAATAATTATTTTCTAATGAAAAGTAGTTCTGAGTTTGCATCTGGCTTACAGAGCATTGCTTTCTAACCTCTGCATTATAGTTTAGCTATGCTGCTTGCTCTGTTAGCATGTCTCCAGTCCAGTGACTTTATGGTAATGCATTCACTTTGGTGCAACTACCACACCAAAATAAATTAGTTGAGTCTGAAGAGGTCTATCTACAATGCCAAAACTAATCATACCAACAGAAAGGAAAATACACAAAACATAGCTGTGCCTGTGTATGAGCATGGTGTTCTGTGTGCAAAAGCATTATCGATTTGTACTTTCTTACTCCTTATGCTCTGCATTTTGTGCAGAAAAGAACTTTCTTCCACCCCCTATCTACCTCCTACTTCCCAGCTAATATTAAAAGCAGAGACAGCTCTATAAAGAAATTATGTTGCTGAGGTCATTGCTTTTATGAAGTACTCACTAGCACTTTATGAAGCATGAAAAATTAAGTTGTTTAAATACTGTTGAATACAGATTGCATAAAATCCACACACCTTTTTTGCTTTCTACTCTGTTTCTTCTCTAATTTCTCCAAATTTTGGGATTGAGGCAGCTTTTTTTGCTTCTTACTGCATAGCCAGTCTACTCCACAATGAGAAGCCTCTAGTTCTTCTATTCCCGTTCCATAATGTCATTTCTGGTGTTCTAAGTGTTGTTCTTTTTTTTGCCCATCCAGGTACTGCTATGTGGATATTTGTTAGCAATGACTGATGTGGAATCTACATATGCAGACTTTATTGCTTCAGGAAGAACAGGTAGAAGAAATGCGTTACATGATATACTTGTGTCCTCTCCGGGTGGGAACTCTAGTGAACTAGCCTTAAAGTTATCAGAGCTTGATATAAACAAAGCAGGTGAGTACCTTTTGATCTTTTATTATACTTATTTAAAACTAAAATGAAAAGAGTAGTACACAAAACATACGTGCGCTATCATTCCCTTGTCCCTCAGCAACAAAAATATTTTTTTCTGATAATAAAAGATCAGCAGGGGTTGCCTGCAATAAGAAGTCCAGATTTCATAAATGGGAAAGGTGGTTATTTGCAAGTACAACATATTACTGAAAAAAGAAAAGTCATTCTGCAGTGAGTGCCTAGTGGCAGAGTCCATGTCAGGATAAATTTTATGGAAAATCGAGTATAAGGAAGAAAATAAGGAAGTCTTTAGTAAAACCCAGCTCTTCATAATAGCCTTTAATGGAAGCTCTTTGGTTTGAAGCCTGTAGGAGAACCCATGTGACTGCTTGAAATGTTATTGTGGAGATTAATTTTGTTTTCAGCTGCCAGAGGACAGAGCAATAGCAATGCATTTGTTGTTTGTTTTACTTGAATCTTTGTTTCTGGGTAAATTGTCTTTTCCCCGTTTCTGCTGATACTTTGTCCTTCTCTGTTGTGGTTTAACCCCAGCTGGCAACAGACCACCACACAGCTGCTCGCTCACTCTCCCACCGGTGGGGGGAGAGAGAGAATCAGAAGAGTTAAAGTGAGAAAACTCATGGGTTGAGATGAGAAGAGTTTAACAATTTAAATAAAATAAAATAGTAGTAGTAATAAGAATAATATACAAAGCAAGTGATGCACGACGCAATTGCTCACCACCCACCAACCGATGCCCAGCCAGTCCCCGAGCAGCGTCCCCGCAGCTAGCTTTCCCCCAGTTTATATACTGAGCATGACATCATATGGTATGGAATATGGGTCAACTGTCCTGGCTGTGCCCCCTCACAGCTTCTTGTACATCTCCAACCTTCTTAGTTGGTAGAGCATGAGAAGCTGAGAAGTCCCTGACTTAGTGTAAGCACTACTTAACACACTGATGTTGTAGTTGTTGCTATCAACATTATTCTCATCCTAAATTGAAAACATAGCACTATACCAGCTACTAGGAAGAAAATTAACTCTAACCCAGCTGAAACCAGGACATTCTTTTAAAGTGATAAGCACTAATGCAATCCTAAATCTTACTTCACCTCTAATATTACCAAAATTTTTAGCTGGTTATGCACCTTCAGTTGAGAGGAAGGAGGGACAGTGTATGGTGAAGGGCCTTACATTAAATAAAAATACTAATACGGCTATGTAATTATTTTCATGTTACGTGGGTGAGGATGGATCTTACAGATATTTGAAAGCCCTTTTCAGATCTTAAGAGAGAGGTCTTATGCGTATTTTAATAACAGCACAAGAAAACACATGCAGCAAAGAACAAACTGTTGATAAGCAGCTGTCCTGTTTGTGCACATGTTTTTCTCAGAGACAATGGCGAGAGTTCTGAGAGGCAATCTCATCACTGGACAGTCAGATGCAGGCAGTGTGACACTTGGATGCTTGTAGTGCTGTTTGGAGGGGGAGATTCTTTTTTTGGCTTTCGGACTAATGTACATCCTAAGTCATTCCTTCTGCAGGTGCCAGTTTGGGGCCTATAGCTTCCAGATGCATGCAATTCTAGCTGGGCAGGGCCTTTATTTTTTTTTTCTATTTAAAAAGAAAAGCTTTATTAGTGTGCGTGTAGGTGTGTCTATTTATTTTAACATGGGGATACATGTAAAATGTTGGAAAAATATAAAGTAGGTGGCATTTGAAATGCATAATGCCAACCTCCCTTCCTGCTTTAATTTTCTTTAGTCTCAAATTTATACTTATCAAAATTGTCTTTGATCTTGTCCATCTAGAAGATATAAACAATCCTTATTTTTAAGTTAAGCTGTTGGAGCGATTGTAAGCCAGAACTGTGTTCTTTTGTGAGCTATAAAAACAATGTGACTTTGTGCCTGTAATATATGTTGGTATGCATTTTGTACATGCAGTTAGCTCTGTAGTGATGAGAATGGTTTAAATAACTGTTAGCCTAATTTTTAATACATAATTCAGAATTCTATTTTAGTTTTTCTTGGAGACCTCTTTCGCAGCTTGGGTAACTTAACAATTGCAGAAAAGTGCGCAGAGTTGCTCATAAAATTACCTTAGGTAGTAGATACACAAAAATGCCTGCATACTTCTTCAGGAGGTTATGCAGTTTGAATTAGATACAGTGAAAATATATTTAAATTTTGTATTATTAGTACACCTGGATAAAAGCCTCCAAACCACAAATATTGGAAAATGCATTGTATTATCATTCATATGAGTATTAGAATATTACCCCATCATGTCTTTCCAAACCAAAGAGAGGCTAAAAAGAATTTTGCATCCCAAATTCCAGTTCAGAATACACTAGTGCTTGCGGGATTCATATACGCGTCACACCTGACAGGATTAAGAGGAAAACACGTTTGGGGGGTTATATCTTGTTTCTTTCAAGATGCATGTCAAACAATTTATGCTAAGTACTACCTAATTATACAAATACAGACATCAAGTTTCTAATTTTTTTTGCTGTTTTTCTTTTATTCTTATTACAGCTATATGCATTTTCTTGCAAAAGTACAAGTACATTTGCTTTCAACTGCATGGATTAATGGCAGAGTAGAATAATGCAGATAAAAAAAAGAGGTGGTTATAAAACATATGTAAATTAAGGTACCCAAGCATAGTTAGTACATTGACTTTGAAAAGTCTGCAGATACATTTCCTCTAAAGAACAGGAACAGCTTTGAACAGCACTCTTGTTCAAAGACCACAGATTTTCTGTCATGCACTATTTGATACCTGAAATGAGTGCTGGTTAATCCCATCACTGGTGAACCAATGACAGATAATCAAAAGTTTACTGCATAATTATGTACAATACATATAATTACTGTGTAATACTCTCCCTTCAAAACAACTGTTCTAGTGTTCTTTGTCTATAATAAGCGAACAACCTGCTAATATCTATGGAATGGACATATTTACCAAACTTCAAAAGAGATGTTCCAAGTACTCTGTAGCAACACATTTTATCTAAATTTAGTAAAAGCAACATTGCGTACATCTGATAAGTAGAAATCTGTGACAGAAATCATAAGACAGAAGGCAAAAGAAAAATTTTTTTTTTTAGTGGGAAAATCAACAAGTAGTTCACCTGCTCAGCTCTCTCAAGGTAACCAATGCAATTCCAAGAAACTTTATATTCATAGAATCATAGAATCACTAAGGTTGGAAGAGACCTCTAAGATAATCAAGTCCAATCGTCAACTCAACACCCCCATGCCCACTAAACCACGTCCCTAAGCACCTCATCTACACGTCTTTTAAATACCTGCATGGGATGGTGACTCCACCACTTCCCTGGGCAGCCTGTTCCAAGGCCTGACCACTCTTTCAGTAAAGAATTTCTTCCTAATGTCCAATCTAAACCTCCCGTGGCACAACTTGAGGCCGTTTCCTCTCATCCTATCACTAGTTACCTGGCAGAAGAGACCAACCCCCACCTCGCTACAACCTCCCTTCAGGTGGTTGTAGAGCACGATGAGGTCTCCCCTCAGCCGCCTCTTCTCCAGNGCTGTGAGCCGTCAGCTTCTCTAGGAGAATGCCATGGGAGACTGTGTCAAAGGCTTTACTGAAGTCCAGGTACACCACATCTACAGCCTGGATGTTCAGTTCATCTTACAGGTGATGGTAGCTAAATAAAGTAGTAAGGAAAAAGTACAATGAAGAACAAGGACCAGTCTCTGGAAGTCTCATCTCTAAAACAAACTGCTGGTTTTCTAGATGTCTGCAGATATGCCACAGAACACGGATTCAGTGCAGAAGTGGAAAGGAGACTTCCTTGTAAAAGTTGTAATGGTCCAACCATCTACAAAAAACTGGGAATAGTAGAGTCGGTAAAGTGATACAAACTGGAATGAAGGACTGTTTGTAGAAATTTCTGATTAAAAGTGATTTTAGTTCACGGTAGAAATGGTTTAGATGTAAGAATTGGGAACACTGATAGATATTGAAAAGTCAGTAATGTTACAGAAAGAAAAAGGAGTTACTAGTTCTGCTAATGTGCAGCTTTTAACTGTTGCTAGCTTACCAACACACACAACTGTATTATGGCTTACAGTATCATATTACTCGGTTTCTTTTTTTTTAAATACTGCCTGTTGATTTCAAAATGCTGTGTAAGAATCACAACTCTTACTCTTAAGAGATTACAGCCATCATGTTTTTAAGGAAGAATAGTTAAAGAGTGTGCTTAGGCAATTTTGGGATTCTCAGAACCTAGAAGCAAAGTTATTTCCGTAAACGTGTTTTAAGGCCTTTGGTAGGAGAGCTCTACCAGCAGAAAGACAAAGTCTGTGGTATCAAGTATTATAGATTAAATGGACTTAGACTGGTGAGTTTTTTCAGTGAGTTGAGAAAATCTTTTAAGAAATGGTATATCAGAACCTTAGTGCTCTTTCTCTGAATCTTTGTGCACTATGTTTAGCATTTAGGTAGTGAAATGTTTGGGCTTTGTGTCCAGGATGATTTTTCTTTTGAACACAAGGGTTCAAAAAACCTTGCAAGGTTTTTTCTCTCTTTGGTTTTGTCTTTTTTTTTTTTTTTTAATAAAGAATTCTTTCAGCAAAACTTGACTTGCCCAGATAGTATGAGGGTTATTAAAGACTTCCTAGTAGTCAGAATAAATAGAGTAAAGAGTAGGCAAAAAATGAATTAAAAAAAAATCAGATTCCACTCATCTGGACTTTTGCAATATCAGAACAAATGTAGGAGGCTTTGTAGAAAGTGTTTGGACAACTTGGGCAAAAGGGATTTCTGTCCAATAGGAATTAATTGCATGTAGATCCATCCTGATGGAATCCTTTGCAATGTGGGAGATAAAACTGAGAAATAGAGTTTTCTGAAAAAGTGCTTTGCAAAAATTTTTTTATTTATTAGTCAACTCATAATGAACAGAACAAACCTCACTGTTTAATAGGTTAATCAATCTCCCATACAACTTTTCATCTGGTTGAATCTGGTAATTTTGAATACCCTCTGAGGCATTTTGCCACCTAAATACTTGGTGCATGCACAAAACGCAGCTTTCACGTCTGAGCTTTTTGCAATGTTATTTGCAATGCAAAGAACTTTTTTCTTCCATTAGCAATGTGCCATTTCTTCTATATAGAAAAGAGAAAGTGTTTATGGTGCTTATTTCTATAAACAGAAATAATGCTGCAAATGTACAGTGTGATTTGAAATGGGGAAACAATAAATATCTGTATTCTAAAGATCTATGGATTAAAGTTAAGAGGCACTACCACCTTTACTTAGACCTCTTGGAATTTTCTTAACTACTGTATCAAGCCAGTTCAATACAAATAACTCAGAATCCTTGCAAGATACAAGAGACAATTTATGTCTTAACATATTTCTTGCCTAACGTTATTCCTTATTATGTACCTATAGCTAATTAATCCAGTGTTCAGGGACTTCTGTCTTACTTGCACTTAGCTTCCAGCTGTCTGAACCTGTTAGGTCTTTAATCATTAAGTGAAATACAATACTCTGCATATAGGTACTAATAGACTGTTGTCAATGCACTTAGCCTTCTTTAGACAGGCTTTATGAGTTGTCTCCTCACTGTGCCACTGTAAGATGTTTTGTATTCCTCAGATCGTTTGTTGTTTGCAGTGAGACAGCTGGACTGAACGCTGTGGGGCGTGGTACTGAAAATGGGCGCACAGAATGAACACAGCTTTAACAAACTATTGCTTTTATTGAAGTTGCATCTCTATATAGTAAACTCTGTTCAGAATTGGTGTAATGAGATTTTTTTCCCTTATATTGTCATAGTCTCATAGTGAATGAATTGTCAAGAATACCCTGCTATTTTTGTTAAATTCTTTCATTTCTAGCTACTTTAGGTTTGTACTTAAAATGATAGTGGTGGTTGCAGCTAGGAATTTGTTTCTGACGGTGTCCCTTGATGTGCAAAGTATGGCTATCTTAGTAGTAAAAGGTTTCATATTTAATGCAAGATTTCCATTTCAATTTTTTTACTTTATTTTTGAGACTGGTGGATGAACAGTTAGGGTTCTGGGAGTAAGATCTCTTTGTTTTAGGGTGGATCACTCGTCCTTTTCTTGTATGTTATAGAAGGAGAAGGAGATGCACAACGAAATCCAAGTGAGCAAACTGGGGAGGCCCAAGGGGAGGCAGCAAAGCAAGAAAGCTGACATCCGACTTTGACCGACTGGAGCAGCTGCTGGATGTTTTCAGACTACAAGAGCATGCTGGAACAAATTTGTTTCCATGAGCAAGCTGGTGGAAAAGAAAGTGCATGTGTCTTCACTGCTGGAACCCACTCAACACAATGCTAAAAATGGGGGTACAAGCTGTGGCAGAAGACAGAATTTTCTCTACCTCTGTCATTAGCAATGGTTGAACATGTATTGATTTTTTTGGGATAGTGTCATCAGATGGATCCCTTCATAATGACTACTTGATGGGAACACTTTTAGAAAGTAGAAGAGGTAAATCTTGTAGCAAATGGCCTTTGAAATGTCAGAGGATCTAATTGTATATTTAAGAAAAAGCTTGTGTGATCCTCAGAATTAAAAATTCTCTGGCCAAAGTGTTCACCCATTAAAAGAACTGTAAAGAAAGCACTGTTTTTAGAACTTTGCGTCTGTTTTACAGCTCTGTTATTTACAATGGTTTTTGTATTGTATGAATTAGATGCTCCACACTGCCCCTTCTCAACTGCTTATGAAGAATATTTCTGTTACTGTGAATTTTTCTACCACGCGTTTTGAAAGGGCTGGTTTTTTGCATAATGTGGTGATGTGCACATGATAGATTTAAAACGTCAACACTAAATTGATTATGCCTAAACCTAAATGACTCAGCAACACTCTAATTTGTTACTAGATGAGCCTTCAAAACGATTTGTTAATGTGAATACTTCAGCGTGTTTTGTGTCCTTGGTACAGTTTTGCCACTTGCCTGTAGTTAGTTGCATATCAGAGACTCAAATTGAATCTTTTATGTTATTCTTTCCCATTTTTCTAATATTACTCCCAATTTCTTAATCTTTCTCCAAGATATTTTTTTAAAATGTTAGTCCAGGTATTCTATTGTTACGGTAGTTTTAAAATACATTTATAACCTTATATGGGTTAAAATTCAAACAAATTCCATGGTGCTAGAGATTTTCCTGGTTCATATTGTTAAAGATGGGCCTTTGTTTACACACGGGAGAATAACTGACATAGGTTATTGCCAATTATGTATTCTGGACTGAGTTTTAGGTTGTAGGGTAGTCCAACTAGTGGATCATGGGCTGGATCCAGCCAGGGGGACTATTTTTTCTGTTCCTTACCTTTGCCTCAGTTGATCAGACTGCTGAGTTTGCAGAGCCAGTAGCCTGTTACTGATGCACCAGGTACAGCCAAGTGCTAGAAGTGGCTACAGCAGCCTTTTGGCTAGGATGTGCAGAGGGAAGTGAGATACTTGGCATCTAGCACCCAAAAGACTGTATTTTTCCCATTTCAGCTATTCCAAAATGAAAGTCCAAACTGGACCTTCATTGAAATGCCAGGATAGCTTGTCCATCCAGAGGATTACTTAAAATATCTACAAATTAATAACCTATTCTGCAGTAGCTATGCTGATTTATTTCCTTCCCCACCCATCCCATCCCAATAGAGAAGACCATACATGAGGCTGAATACTGCAAAATGGGGCAGCCACATCTCTGTGTGACTAAGGTGAGTAAAGAGAGTGACTGACTAGTAAACCATGGCAATCAAATAAGCACCAATCACAAAGTCAGAAGATTTGTTTTCTTTTATTAGCAGGAGGAGGTAATGTCACTTTCTTTATATATAGTATATATATTATATANGCTCATTTATTAGTGTTAATAAAAAACAAGCCAGCAGTATGCTTGTGGCTCATTAGTGTAATATTAACTCTCACCTTTTATGGTTTGGAAGCTGAATGCCTCGCTGTCTTACTAGCTGTCAAATGCCCTCTTCCTGGTAACAGAAGTAGTGCTTTGAAAATACTGTTACCCTTAAACTAATTATTTATTCATTTATTTTACTTGGTGTTCCTTTCAAAGTTAACACATTATTATTGTTTTGTTTTGTTTGGTTTTTTTTTTTTTATTATTTCCCCCCCTTGCCCCTTGCTCTTGCATCAGGTCTTCAAGCTGAACTGGTTGTCCCTTTGTCATGGACTAGTTACTGTCAATCTAGCACAAACACCAGAAGGAAATAAGATTCTAGGGCTTTTTATAGTGTTACTTTATTGATGATCCATGAAATGCCATCAATAAAATGTCACAGAAAAAGGTAATAGTGGAAAAGGTAATTATCATACATTGAAGTGTTGGTTTTCCTTATTTTCTTTCAGTGCTTTTCTTTATTTCAGTACACTTTCCTTCTTAATTCTTCTGTGTTGTGAAATAAAAATAATTTCAGGCTTTCCTCTCTATTTTGTACCCGTTTCTTCTATTTCTCCTCTTGTTTTCTTTTGTTTTTAAAACAATTATGGAGGCCTTTGCTGGTTTTTGAGACACATGTCTCTGTGATGGAAAATAGCACTGTTAATTTTAGTAGAGTAAAAGGCTGTTTATGTTCCTCATCCCCCAAAAATGTATGAGTGCTTGCTTTATCACTTGAATTCTGCTCACTCTCTTTATTTGGGGTGTTTCTGTAGCATCTATAAGCAGGCCTCACTTTATGTAAATATGTGGTTAGTCTGTGCCAAATCACAGCACTGTATCTTGAGTACTATTAGTACCCAAGCAATTAGAAAAGAGCTAGTTCCTAGTCACACTTTGTGTAATTGAATCATATAACAAGGACACTGATGGCAGAATCAGACTTTAACTGGGTTATTTTTCCCCTTTGCTAGTTATCTTTTTCAGTAAGCCTGCCACTCTGGCTTCTGTTCCAGTATCTTCTTTATATTTTATTGTTCTCATGATAGGTAAAATGTTTAAATGTTTGTTTAATCCAAGATTATCTTAGAAAAATCTCTCCACAAGCTATATAAACTCAACAAAGTTAGGTCTGGACTATCAGCTTAATAGAATAGTCCTTAAAGGTTTGGGTTTGGTGGGGTTTTTTTGGTGGTGGTGGTTTTTGTTTGTTTTACTGTCTCTTTAGTGGTTTGTTTTTCAGTGCTTCATTCACGCTGCCAGCCCCGTCCCTTCAAAAAATAGTCTCTGTACTCATGTTCTTGTTGCCCATAATAAAGTGTTTGCAAGCATTGCACTTGCAGTGTTTAGATTCTCCATTCACTTGAAACACAAAGAATATAGAACTAGCATTGGACAGAGATATTGGCATTTCTTTCTTCTGCTTATTTCCATTAATGTTGTCCACATGCTTCAAAAAGCTTCTATTAAAAGACAGCAGCAAGCATGCATATACCATTATTTCATCAAACTACCATTTTAAGCCAAAAGTTCACTATGACCTTCCATACAACAATTATTAAATAAATATGAAAAAATTCAGTATACCTGCTACTCATTCCTGCTACTTCCCTTACCATGTTTTTTTCCACAATTTTAAAGTGAGGACAAGTGTATCCTGGTATGAGTGACAGGTCCTGAGGAGTTACATTTCATGCAAATGAATAATGAAATTATCTGGTGTCCAGAAGGAAGGAACAACTACCACAGTGGTTAAGCTGGAACATCTACAGTATGAATGCCTTCCTTAGCTAAACAGTGAAGAATTCCAGGTGTACTTAATGTTTATATTGTATGTTTCAGAAACATCTATTAATTTTTTACAAAGGAAAGACTGAAAGCTGCTGTTGAGACTGAGCACAGTAATGTAACCTCAACTTTGACAAAGTTGGCCTTACCTCAGCAGTATTCCTATGTTAAACTGTTGTATTTTTGCCCTGACTTGTTTCTTTGTTTTGCTCTGCCTTTCTTCCTGGCTGGCTTATTTTCTGTCCTGTGCTTCCCTCATGTAAAGTAATACCCTAGAAATATATGGATATGGAGTGCTGTATTGGATTTTCTGTATATTTAACTGACTAAAGTCTTGTAGTGAAAAGGTTGTTTCTTTTCATCTACTTGATCAATGCACAAAGGGGGATCTGCTTCAAAGTTCTCAGCATAAGAGAAGCAATAGAGCCAGAAAGGAAGCGTGAATTAAAGAAGATAGGCCAGCAATATAAGGAGGATATTTTTTCTTAATAGTAAGGCAGGTGAAGCCCAATGCAGAAAATAGCTTTCTCCATCATATGATGGGCAGTCAGGATGTGTTGGTCTTGGCTAAAAAGAAGAAATTGTTCAACTTAGGCGATATTTTGACTTCAGAACCAACTTCAGGTTTTCAACAGTGCTCTAGAACAGAAGCATGCATAAATGCCCTGATCCTTGAGACAAATGAGAATAACCAGGTTCTAATGAAAGAAAATGAGAGATTTCTTAGATAACTTAGAATACAGGATACGCTCTGAAAAGCGGAAACTTTTAACAACTAAGAAAATGATAGAAATCAAGGTAGTAGCAGAAACGTTCCCACTGTTCCCTGGAGGCTCAGGCTGAACGCTATTCTTTCCTGCTTTTTTTTTGTCATGATCAGGGATACTATATTGAATGCAAGAGAATAAGGACAGAGATGGTCAATATGGATGCTTCGTACATTTCCACTGTTAATTTATTTATGTAGCATACTGCCAATATCTGTCTGAGAGAAAACAATGGTCCAACAATGGTCTGGACAAGTAGGATAACAGGGTACTGAATCAGTTCCCATTGTTGTGTGTGACTAATAAATCTAATTGTGAGTTAACAAAATATGAACCCATCTTAAAAGCCAAGAGTAAAGCTAAACACAAATATAGTACAGTCATGCTGACAAGAAACATCCCTGTCTTCTGAAAGCAGCAGGACTTCATGCTCTACCCTTTTACATTGATTCTTACATTATGGCTTGGAGCTGCTGATGTTTTAGGATGGAGGACAGGACAAACTTGTCAACTCATAACACGTGTGTATACAAATAATCTCTCAGTATTTTCAGGCAACACATTATGCTTCAGTGCCTTGAAACCAAGTATTTATAGAAAGACCAATACTAGTGATGAGTTGCTTCGAAGTCCTTAAGCTTTTAGCAAATTAGCCATCAGTATACATTTTCAATCCCATTATGCTATTAAGAAATTCTCTGGTGCTGATAGGTACATGAGTGTAGTGTAACAGGTGATAGCCTGATACAGGCTTGACCCAGGCAGATCCTTTTGAGTCTCCCAAAATGTCTGAGACAAAAATGTTTACAAAAAATCTACACTACCTTCTTGTACTAGCAAAGACAGATGGTAACAGTGTTTTGTATTTGTTAAATAATAAACCTATTGTATCAATCGTTAATCAGTTAATGCTTAAATCTACCTCCATAGAAAAAAACACCTTTTGATCCTGAAAAATTAATCCGTTTTTAACATACAAAAGGATCAGAGATGAAATCAAAAGAAGTAACTCAACAGTAATTTATAGGAAATAGTGATATATCATCTGAGAATTGGATGGAAGAGCAGCTCTGCAAACCACTATCGGGATTAAAGCTACCTGTCATTCAATCAGTACTAGTGTGGCCCAAATAGTGCATTTGTTAGCAGGTGAGTTATCTATTCTGCATCTGTTTTGTTGCATTAGCATGTAAATTAAGTCTCATTGTGTTCATGAAACATGGGTATTGCACAGATACACAGAAGCAGTTTTTAAGTATGAACACATAATTAGTGGCTTCCAAGGCAGCAAAGGAGAAAACAAGATTTTTTTACCATGTGGCATGCTGACAGATCCATGTCATTACTATTATGCTTCCATTTGTATGTCCCTTTTCTCACAAAAAAAAGAACCACACAGGAGCGATTGTGCAAAGAAATTCAGTATTGCAATGGTGCACATCAATAAAACCATGCATTTGTTTTAACAGAGTTCTGTTATCACTTGGGACCTCGAATGTCAAGTATCTAGCCAATGTATTAGCCATATCTTTGATGTGGGAATGTTTTATTATTCATTTTCAGTGGTGTTTCACTGTGTTTCTTACTAGTTCAGTTGACTCACTAGCCTGTAAAATGACTTCTGCTGTCCACATTCTTTTCAGTTCAGTGATTTAGCTGGCTATTGATGTAAGAACATGTACTGTGAAAGTTAAAAACGCATGTACAATGATGATATCTATCTGCTGCTTTAATATTTCTCTTTGTCAATAGAACAGGACATATATGAGTCATTGGGGTCAGGAACTACTCGGAAACATCCTGGGACTGCCGTCACTGGTGGGAATCCAGTAACTACTCCTGGAAGAGGCCATGCTAGGTTTTTAGTGGAATGGTGTTACAGTTACGGATGAATATAAAAGACCAAGACTATGGGTAAATTTGGGGGGGGGGGGAGTGTTAAGCTTACAGTTTTACACAGGTAGCCTGAAAACCATATCCTCAGTGAAATGCGACTACTAAATGAGATTTGGCAAACTTATAAATCTCTTAAAGTTTTAAGAAATTTGGCCATAGTCCATAAAACACATCATTGTATTTGGAAATCTTTTTCAGGCTAATGATTTCTCCTCAACAAGGATGGCATGCACTTTATCAAAACACCTGTTGATCGCAAGATGCAGTAGAAAGCAGAAATAGTCAGTCTGACTGTACAGCTATGAAAAACGTGTCATTCCTGCACATCACCCTCCCTCACATGCAACATCTGCAGGTAGTGCTTGTGACTTGCAACACACTGAATTTTAAATTGGTTGGAACAGGATTTTCAGAAGACCCCATGGAATACATTTGAACCATACGTTATATCACCAGGCAGGGCTGATTGTATTCTATCAAATAATCATTTCTTCCTATCTGATGTTCAAATGAAATCAGATTTACTATTCACTCTAATGTATACTTCTAAATATCCAAGTGGTAATAAATATGGCGCTACTTTAGGCTGTAGCATAATAGGATGTCTTGTAGTCATCTGTAATGTCCTATGGATCGCTATGGATCTGTATGTATTTTATGTCTATATTTACACTGAAAATACACTAGATATTTCCAGTTAAATATCACAAACCAAATGGGAATATGCAACATAAAATACTGTGTGATATTTAGCTTTTTGTAGTATATGCTCATCTCTTTTCCTGGAAGTTATACACAAGTGCAAATAGGACACAACTTATGTGTTTCAGTAAAAGATCTTTGTTTCCACAGCCTCATCTTTGATCCTGCAATGCAGTCAAAATGTAGACTGTGTAACATCTCATTATAGTCATCATTTCCCTAGCAACAGATTGATATCCTCAATACATTACACAGTATACTTCAGAGAACAGGGCATGCTGTAAGGGAAGAAGATGGATGACTTAACAGGTCTTTTTCATCTCTAATTCTTCTCATCCAGGGAAAGAATTAAGAACTCTCTCCAGACACAAACTCAACATCTTCATTTATTTGGAAGTGCAGACATCAACACTATATAATAATAATGATCCTAGAGAAAGTGCTACCACTGTGGCGTTGTTATGGAGCCCTCCCCCCAAAAAAATAAAAAAATGCAAGCACCCCGGAAAGTAACCGATAAATAGCACACAGACACCTCCTGGTGGCACTGGGTAGTATTTTAAGTAGAAGGATTAGAAATGAAACCGACCTATAGAAACAAAGGTGCAAACAGCCACAGTGGATCTGGGATGATTAAGGTGTTGAGAAAATTCTGTGAAAATCATGAGAGCAAAGTATTTTAAATGCATCTTTTACATGATTGAATTACAGGCTTGGCTTTTGTCCTTAATCTCTTAAAATACCTATTATTTTTCAGAGCTTCCCCAAGATCTGCATCTATACCCCACAAATAAGATCTCCATAACTGCCTACAAATAAAACTGGGGTTTTAAAGTAGGCCTTGCAACTGATTCCAGTAGAAGAGCTGAAAGCAGATATGCATTATTCTCTTGTCTTCATACAAACTCTTGATTGCTACGAGGACAGCCCACAGAATCCCAGCCTGGATTCACCAGTCTGACAGCACAGTCAAAACACTGTACCTTCCTGGTGACCTTTACTATTAGGAAATTAAGAACCTGAGTATATCAAATAGGCTTTAAATTAAAATAAGTCATAACAGCAAAAACAAAGAATACTCTTCTGACATTTGTGGGAAGTTTGTGCTTACTGGAATTCCTGGAAAAAAAAAAACAGAAATGTCATTAGGGCAAATTCAGAAGAACAAGAAGGTGTATTCCAGAGCATTATGGAGTGCTTATGATAGACCTCTCTTTCCTGGTACTAATCCCATGATAAGGGCCAAGCAACTAGATGTTAAAGAGACCAATAATGAAGGGATTTGGTGGCTATTACCGTAAGTAGCCCAAGATGTTTCAAAGAGAAAAGGAACACAAGAGTGCTGCTTTTTAGTGCAGAAAAGAAGAGATCATAAGGAAAGGTGGATGAGAAGCCACTTTATTTTAGTAATCTTTTAAACAAGCCTTTCCTCACAGAGACGCTTAGTGTTGGAGGATATGAAAGGACACAATGCGCTACTAAACTATATCACTAATCCCAGGCATGACACCAGGAAAGGCTTGTGAAACATACTTACATGTTACTATGCTATACAAGTGCAGAAGTCTCAGAAAGCTTCTTTTCTGAAGATTAACAATACCATGCGGCAACTAGAGTCCTACTACCTCTTCCACCTCACCTACCAAATTGTGTCCTATTGCTGAAGACAGTCTTAGATCTAGGCTTTAGTTTTTTTCCTTCTTCAAAAAAATACAAGTTTTCAACATGTTTTCACAAAAGACCTGAAGAGTCCTGAGATAGGATGTCAATCTCAAATGCCTAAAATAGACCAGACACTTAAAAAATCTTAGAGAGAACCTTCTTCACTCCACCAACGTTGGTGCATGTTTATATACATACAGCTAAGAAGATGGAAGCTTTCTACTGTGTCCTGTCCAAAATAGCTCTCTAGGGGATCACTCTTAATCCATGATATTCTGTTATTGCTTCTCTTTTTGTTTCAGTGTTAATTCCACCACATTTCAAGAAGGTTCAGCAGGTCTAAAATACTTGCCTTTCTAAAGTCCATACTTGCCAAACTAAAATTTGCCAGTGAAAGGATTGTCCATTCACCTCAACCACATAATGTTTGCTTATGATAACATGTAATCAATATTGCCACAACTCTGGTGAGTATACCTAGTTTCTACCTTCCTTTCTGATGTCTGAAAAGTGACCTAGTGTTGCAGTGGGTCCCTTGTTAGGCAACGTTAGTGTCAGAAATTCCATTTTGTATCAACAAATTTCTCATTACACTGTCTATAACATGTTCCTCCTTCAAAATCAAGTCTTTAGACCAATCATTTTTAGGATTATGAAACAGTTCTGCATAAGACAAAGCCACACAGAGAAATTACATTCCCTTCAAAGAGGCCTATCTATGCTTTCACAAATTCAGGGTCCACATAATATTGTAATATTATGATTTATGCCAGTGATGGTAAGTTCTTGTACAATGGTACTCCCAAAAATAGCAAAAATGTTAGGCTTGTATCACTCAAAAAGTAGAAATTGCTCTTTAACTATTCCAAATACAGTGCTGCCACGTGCACAGCTTTCTCCAGTGGCGATACTGGTACACCTGAATGTATCTAGCCACCTGTGAACCTGTAGATTCTGTTTCGTTTGTTTGGGAACACATTCTTCCCTAAAACCTCTTTGTTTTTGAAAGCTGAAAATTATAAATCTCCCTGATGAAAACTATGCACATTCCTGAGATAGATACACATATATATATATAAAAAAAGAATATGCAAGGTCTGGAAAAAATAGGCAGACATTCCTTTCTTTGGTGTGTTTTGTACTAGTTACTGGCCTATGAAAGTCAAAGCAAAATAAGTTCCCATATTTAATATTACAGAAAAATCTACACCCTTTACTAAATAGCATTCTTCTACCAATTTTTGGCCATAAAAGATCTGATGTTAATGTCAGCTCCTTGTATTGTCACTGTATTTCTCTGGAAACACTTGTTTCAAAAGTACCTTATTATTCTACCATGGTGGTTTTATCATCAATCATGTTGATGCAAAGCTTATACACAGATGCATCAATATAATATTTTTATCAGCATTTGACCTGCAGAAGATCTGCTTTCATGTCAGCTACCCACAAGGCCAGTCAACATCCTCCTAAGAGCCCACAACCTCTTTTTGGTCCTTCCCTGCTGTCTCCCATGAAAATCCCTGTCTCTTCAGGCTCTGTTCTCTGAAGCACTATTCTGTTTCTCTAAAATACTTCAGTGATTGTTCTTCATGTGTTGTGAAGTCATAAAAAATATTTAGAACTTACTATTTTTATCTCCCATATTAAGACTGATTGTTATTTTTTCTCTGCTGTTTTTATTTCTTTAGGGCAAGTGAGACTATTCAGTAGATATTCCAGTTTCCTAAACATTTTCACAGTAATACTGAATGTAAGTGAATGAAAAGAACTGAGCAGTTAATTTCAAGCTAGAAAAGAAGCAAGTAACTACTTTGAGGTTTAAAACACAGTACAAATACACAAATAATAAGTAGACTGTGCTCAGTTCATTCAGCAAAACCAACAGTTTTTTTTAAAAAGGGGGGGATCTGATTTATGCATATTATAGAGCAATCTGATCAAAACTCCCTTCACTGAAGACAATAGACTTGGACTAGTATAAAACTCATGTGAAGGAACACTCTGACCACCGGAAGCAGATTCAGCTGACACATTTCTCATGAGAGTTTCAATCACAAGAGAATCAATAGAGTATTTTTTGCCCTCAGGTTTCATTAAATAAATTGCCCCAATTTAAAACCGATTATTCTTATCCCCCGTCTAACCAAGTGTACTGGTTTTGGCTGGGATAAAGCTAATTTTCTAGGTGCATAGTTAATAGAGAGAGAAGCTTCTCCAGGGTGTGATTAAGAAACACAATCTAGTTTAGGTTCTCTGAGTTGCCCCCTATAAAAAGCATTTAGGGGCACCACCTGGCTTAGTTACACAAGCAATTCCCTTCAGTTTCTAGCATGAATATTTCCTTACACCTATACACTGGAGAATCAGGACTCACAAGCCTGTCTTTTGATCTTAATTTTCTATTCATTTTGTCCTTTCTCATGAAATGAGATAGCAAGGGCTCATATCTAAAGTGGATCAGCTATTCCAAAATATGTTCCAGTTTCACTATAGTCACCATTATATTTTAGGCATCATTGTGTTTTAGGAACCACCTGAATTTGTAAAATATTTAAAGTGGGGCTACAGTATTTCCTCCCTGGGTGAATGAGGCTTTGCAGGTTTAGACACAAGATGGCTTACAATGAAGTTGCAGTTCATAAACACTACTACTTAACATATAATAACCTACCGACCTGACAGAAAAACTTGGAAAGGGTAATCAAAGCAGTACCCCAAAAAGACACTAATTTGACCAGCTGTGCAAGGTTCTAAAGAGAGGATGTTAATAACCCCATTAACAGGCATCTTGAGTTTGTTCACTTTAGCAATCATATTGCATATAAAAGTGTATGACTGAACTGACAAGTGCCTTCAGTGGTAACAGACAGCTGCAAGTCTCCACTTTTAAGCCTGCAGTGATATTTGACATGAATTTGAAAATTGTTCTTACATGAAAACTTGAAAGTTGTTTTCATATATGAAAAAGCTGTTTATTGGGTTGTGCCAGTGATTTTGTTTTAAAGGGACACAATGAGAATACTGTATTTCATATTATCATATTTCTCTGCACTTACATGGTAGAAAGAGGAGGGTGATGTATGTCACCTTGAAACATATTTCCTTTCCATTTACTACCATATTCTTTCCTATTTTAAGATTTGAATAGTGCTGCAAAGTGAATATAACATAAGCACTAATAACAAATTAGACCAGTGGTGATGTCTGGAAATGAACATGGTATTTAGTATGAGGGTTCAATATAATCACGTATAATCTATTGCTTTTTTACCAATACATGTTTTGCACATATTAGTAAACTGATTTCCTTTTTTACTGGTTAGGTACCATACACTGACAATTCTCCCTGTACTTTGTTTTGCCACTTTCTGAAGACTGAATACATTGCTTGTTTGAGGCTGAGACATCTACTTTTAACACTTTAAAGATTAGCTCATTTTGGCCTCTTTGAGTAAAATAAAAAGGCTTTTCAAACATCTTTACACAGGAAATATGCCGCTTCAGAGAAGCATGTGCACTCTGTAGCTAACAGCTTTGAGGTGAAAATTCAGGTTTTGTTATTTTGCTGTTTTGTCTACAGCACAGAGAACAGTTAGGAAGGCTTTCAGAAAGATCCTGATAAGTTTTTTTTCATAATATGAAGCACACTGACTAAGAAAATCAATCTATTCCACTACTCAGCCAGGAGTAACAGGTTTTGCCCACTTATGATCTGAATCAGTTCAGACCAGTGAAAGGCTCCCTTTCTTACTACTTGTTTCTTGAACCATGCGGTTCATCAATAAAATATCTGTATTTATATCTATATCTATATCTATATCTATATCTATATCTATATCTATATCTATATCTATATCTATATCTATATCTATCTACATCTATAGCTCCATCTAATCATATGGATTAGATATAGTTATATGGAGATATACTAACTACATTTATACAGATATAATCATATAGATATTATAGATATATATTACATATTACATATCTCTATAATCTATAATGAGTAGAACAGTACAATTTCCCCAAGCAGCAAAAATGCCTGACTCACCAACTACAATCACATGGCAATTCAGTCATTATTTTTTCAGTTTCAGCAATAGGAAAAGCAGAACACATTTTTCATGACCATTATAATACCTAACTAGTCCAGGCAAGCTGAGATTATTTTTGTCTTTGTTGAGATAGATGAACTATTTAATTCAAAGCTGTACACTTGATCACATGTACATTATGGAGGTGTAATGGCACGTTAGCATTTATATTCCAGTAAAGATAGTACACCAAGCCTTTTGCAGATACATTACAGAAAAGTAAGCAATTTTATCTTAAAAGATTTCATGCTGTAGTTTGACAGCTTGGGCTTTGAAATCTGTGATTTCTATGAACCAGTCTGTCAGGCTGCATCACAAGGAAGTACAAATGCACTGTGCATGAAGTGAAGGTGCAGCACATAACCTTGAAGATTCACACATGAAAAAGGTTAGCCCTTTCTTTCAGTTATCGTCTTTTAGCCATAAGCTGATATGCTCACTCATCCTTACCAGAAAGCTGAAATAAATGTTGGAGGGAAGGGTTCTCCCACAGAGATTGTTTTTGACTGAGCTCATTTAGTGGCTCTGAGTATGACAGCCACTGAGTATGAGACTACCAAGGCCAGAACTGCCTCCTAAAATCTTCATTCTTCCAGAAAGTTGGGTCCCTTCTCTTTTAGACAGCTATTCATCACTTTTGCCAGCTGATCTTTTAAAGTCAAAGCTCAAAACCTTAAATAAGGCACCTAAATATAGCTCAGGGTCTAGATGCTGTGTCCCTTTGTGGTTGAAGGTGAGGCTTCTTCCCCTTTCCTGTTGAAAGCCACAGAAACTTTGGGGCATTTTATTCTTTAAAGAAAGTACCTCAAGCATACGTGAAACAAAACAAGGGCAAGAAGATCACGACAGTACACTGTGTCTTAGTATAACATACGGTCTTTCTAGGACATCACTTTATCAAAGCATGTAGCAACAGTGCCTGTTTCCCCAAGAGTTTGAAGATTAAAGCTTTGATCCATGACATCAAAGGTTCAGAATAAATCCCATGCTTCGTCTGAGGCTTTGAATCTCCATCATCTACCTTCTAGGCAAGAAAGTATTCTGGTATAGAGACTCTCAAGCCTTCCTTTTAAAGCATTTCCCCATTGTGTAAAAAGAAATTAAAGGCCTTACCTTCTCCCAGGTGAATGCCCTAACCACTAGACTACCTGACAGTAGATCCAAAACTACGCTGATTGTTTTCTTTAAGGAAAAAGAGTAGGATTGATAAGCTCATCTTCAAAGGAAACTTCCCAAAGGGATTTACATGCTTAATAAGAGCAGCTAAACCAAAGAAGAGAAAGGCACCCCCAAGCCCAAAGGGAGAGATTTACATCCTTGACAATCAGGTCTTAAACACCACCTTGTGCTATTCTTTACAGGCTTATGTACAGGCACATGACTTCCATAGATCCCATTTTAAGCCCATAACCCAGAGTCAGTCTAGGCATCCTCAAAGGACAGAGAATTGCTGCATCCTCCTCATGAACGCAGTCCAACATTTATTAACTCTCTTCAGCTCTCACAGGGGAGATCACAAACCATGACTGATCTGAAATCTAGATATAACCAACATTTTCTCTCCAACAACAAGAATAATAAAACCTCCTTAAACTATAACCATTCAAATAATCAGTGCCATCTAGGAGCAGATTTCATTCTGGCATTAATATTCCAGGCTAATTTTGGGAGAGGCTAGTGACCAATAGCTGCTTTTGAAGCTGTCAGTTAACCACTGCTTCCCCATCCTAGAGTCTTTGCCTTTATAACACAACCTGCTTTTTTCATGTATGCTAGTTCATTAAAAATCCCAAAACACGCTTTATCAAGAGAAACATACAACTGGTTGAATACAATTTGGGGGCAGAGGAAGAAAAAAATTTACAAAATCATTGCTACTTTCCTGACCTGGGGAGTTGCTTTTACAGTATTCTGAACAAATATTTTGACAAGACTTTTATAAATAAAGACTTGTTCTTCATTAAGAAAACATACTTCAAACAAATAGAAAAAACAATAGAGCTTATACAGCTGTGTTTAACAGAAAAGTATATCTGGTATGCATAGAAATAGGAATATATATGTCAGGAAAGTATACCATAAATCTATAATTATGACTAGAGAAATTGATGAAGTCAGACACTCAAGTTGAGTGGTCATCTGAAAAAAGAAAATTACAAATGGGAGTTTTCCCTTGACTCCATCTCTCTATAATACATTGTCCGTGAGTAGATGCCATACTGCTGGGGCAAATTCAGTTCCTAAGATGTAAATCTAGAGTAGCAGTGCTGAAGTGAATATTACACTTATTTATAGGCTTTGAGAGCAGGAGTCAACTGTACCCTATAATTTCTGCATCAAGCCCATGCTGTAAACCAGCTTCATATTTTAGCAGAATTTAAATCTCTGTATAGATGTGTTTATTTCTAGTGCTACTTCAGGTCTACTGGGGGGAGGGGGGGGGGGGGGGTGTCAAACATTGGACTGGACCTCTTTTTATGCAAAATGTCTTTATCCTAAAAAATTATCCTGAACGGAATCCAGCAAGGATATTTCAGAGTTCAGTTCTTTCTTTGAGCATATGAATACAACATTGTAACTATTTACAGCATAAGAGCCATATGGCAGCATCTGAGAATAGCATATTGTTTTGAAAGTTCAGAAGACCAAACAATAAATTGGAAACACAAACGAAAAACCAACCCTTCAGACAAAACCTTGATTATTTTTATCCCCCTCACGCAAGAGAGCCAAACGGTGATGTCAAGATTGGAGACAGTGATCACGCACTGGTGGAGTCTGCGGTCCTGAGCGATATAGGTCAGGCAAAGAGTAAAGTCAGGACCCTGAATTTTAGGAAAGCAAACTTCCAGCTGTTCAAGGAGTTAGTCAATAGGACCCCCTGGGAAACTGCCCTCAGGGACAAGGAAGCAGAACAGAGCTGGCAGATCTTTAAGGATGCTTTCCATAGAGTGCAAGAGCTCTCAATCCCCAGATATACGAAATCAGGCAAGGAAGGCAAGAGTCCAGCGTGGCTGAGTTGAGACCTGCTGGTCAAACTAAAGGGCAAGAAGGAAATGCACAGGCAGTGCAAGCAGCGACAGGAATCCTGGGAAGAGTATAGAAATGCTGCCCGGTTGTATAGAGATGGGGTCAAGAAGGCCAAGGCAAGCTGGAGATGAACTTGGCAAGGGATGCAAAGAATAATAAGGGCTTCTACAGGTATGTCAGCCAGAGAAGGAAGGTGAGAGAAAGTGTACCGTCCCGATGAGCAAGACTGGCAAATTGGTAACAACAGACAAGGAGAAGGCAACTCAACAACTGTTGTACTCAACAACTTTTTTGCCTCAGTCTTCACTGGTGATCTCTCTTCCCACACCTCTCGAGTGGATGGACCGCAAGACAGGGACTGGGGGAGCAAAGTCCCTCCCACTATAAGAGAAGATCAGGTTCGTGACCACCTGAGGAACCTGAACATACATAAGTCTATGGGACCTGACAAGATGCATCCCAGAGTTCTGGGGGAATTGGCTGTTGTAGCTACCACTCTCCATGATATTTGAAAAGTCATGGCAGTCAGACAGGAAAAAGGGAAACATTGCACTAATTTTTAGAAAGGGTAGAAAGGAGGGCCCTGGGAGCTACCGAGCTGTCACCTCTGTGCCTGGGAAGATTATGGAACAGATCCTACTGGAAGCTATACTAAGGCACATGGAGGACAGGGACGTGATTCCAGACAGCCAGCATGGCTTCACCAAGAGCAAGTCCTGCCTGACCAACCTAGTGGCTTTCTATGATGGAGCGACTACATCAGTGGACATGGGAAGAGCTGCAGATGTCATCTTATCTGGACCTCTGTAAGGCCTTTGACATGGTCCCCCACAACATCCTTCTCTCTAAACTGGAGAGGTAGGGATTTGATGGGTGGACTGTCCAGTGAGGAACTGGTTGGATGGTCACATCCAGAGGGTAGTGGTCAACTACCATGTCCAGATGGAGATTGGTGACAAGTGGTATCACTCAGGTGTCCATATTGGGACTAGTACTGTTTAATATCTTTATCAATGAGTGCACCCTCAGCAAGTTTGCAGATGATACCAAGCTGAGTGGTGTGGTTGACACACCTGAGGGATGGGATGCCATCCAGAGGGACCTGGACAAGTTCGAGAAGTGGGCCCGTGTGAACCTCATGAGGTTCAACAAGGCCAAGTGCAAGGTCCTGCACCTGGGTCGGGGCCACTCCCGGTATCAATAGAAGCTGGGGGATGAAGGGATTGAGAGCAGCCCTGCCGAGAAGGACTTGGGGGTACTGGTGGATGAAAGGCTGGACATGAGCCGGCAATGTGCGCTCCCAGAAGGCCAACCGTATCCTGGGCTGCATCCAAAGNAATAATAATAATAATAATAATAATAATAATAATAATAATAATAATAATAATAATATGGAGGTATAAACATAAAATACTGAGTTCATTTTTTTCATCATAGCTTGACTCTGCAAGACTTTATTCACAAAATAGTCACCCAAATAGAAACACGGTGTCATCCATATAAGGGTAAAAACAAAATCACTGCATGCATATATTTAATATATGGCAAATAATATTTAATTTAATATAATGGTATGTATCAGCAATAAACAACTTCTACATGCCTCCACATTTTATCCTTAGGATATATCCACCATGGCGACTGACATGAACCTGGGTGATGCCACCTCTCTCTACTTTACTCTCACCTTTTTTTACTGGGAGGGGAAAAGGGGAAGGTCTCATATGCTAAATCATCTTTACGTGAGACATGGTGCTTTTTGGAACTTATTAACTATATTTGCTGAGGTCCAGTGCTGTCTTCAGTACACCTGACTTTCTCATTGTCCAAAACAGAGGCTTTTTAGGCCAGCAGATGCAATTTCCTTCTAATGGAAACCACTAGAGTAAGTAGGAACAGTGAGCTGATACACAAAAACTTTCTACCTCCCTGTGGGACTGAGGGGCACAAGGGCACAAGCCTGGGTTCTCCAATTTAGATGTTCAGTGCTGTACTCTAGGAGGGTTCATCCCATGCTTGCTAGATCCTACAGACCAGATCCTTTCTAAGATATGATGTCTGGTACATTGTGGAACATCTTTTCTTCACTCAAAGTATGTAAAGAGGAAGGTAAGTTTGTCAACACCATACACTGCCCAATTAAACATAATTATAGTAATATGTGTGAGAACTGTGGAGGAATTCTTCATGGTTCTGAATGTTTTCAGAGAGATGACAGAGGACGTTTGGAAATTAAAACATTTACAAGGCCAGATAACACAGTAGACAGCCAGACAGTGTGCACAGAGACTGCAAAAACCTGATGCGCACCACGCTTCTGGTTCAAATTCTGGTTTACAGCAGTATTTTTAAGAGTAGGGTAGGACAGTCAGATTTCTTCTGCAAGGACATGTCTTATTCACCACTTCTGTGAATACCTTCCCTCAGACTTTCCTAGCCTTGTTCTTCTTCTTCAAGTGTGTCATTAGCAACTCCGGTTCTAGAAATGCTGAGCTTTATCTCCAGTCCTGCTGGTCACAGAATGCATTACCTTTCTGCTCCAGCTGGGACGGGACCTCTCCAACAGCACACAGGCTTTTGGTTTTCTGTTGCAGTGCCTTGGTAGGCGTGAGGCAGCCAGTCATCCCAGAATGAAGCACCTTCCAAGAATTGTACAGTCAAATGAAAATTTTGTTTTCCTGAATAATCGTAGATGAATTTTCCCTAGTTTACACCTCACCTTGTCCCATTTAATGTTTTAAGTCCTGCAAGGCTGAGTTATGGAGTGAGGTACTTTTCTTTAAGAGTTTCAGAAAGCCATTTGTAGTCATCTTTTATGTGGTCACATAGCAGATGGATGACTATTAAGGCAGTCAGATCACGACAGTCTCTTCTTCCTCTTTTTTAAGAAAAACATTTATTTTCAAGGTTTTCAAGCATTTTGCTTGACTGTATTGCAAAGAACACTTACAAAGCTACTCCTCTAAGCCAGTGCTCTGTATGCAAAACAAGGACGACTTGCACTTCTGGGGACCTGAGTAAACAGGAGAGGTAGTATTGCCAGTCAGGGTGAATGTCCTCTCAGGGCAGAGCCTCTCAGACACCAGAGGACTCCACCGTCACTGCGGCTGCACAGGCTTTCCTGTTACCACTTTTGTGAGGTTTCATTTGGAAGAGGCTACCTCAGAGAGAGATTTGTTCTCGTCACACGTCCTGATCTGACAAACCTGGAAGGACTGACTCATGAAAAAGCTATAATAGATTATTACAGTTATGATAACTGCAATTGGTGATACATGCTTTTCAGCACCCCTTAGTGAGATTTTGATAGAGAATGACAAACCTTACTAAGTAATGAGTTGCATGTTAATTAAACAATGTAGAAACAGAAGACTATGTAGCCCTCCCTTCATGCATTACTAAAAAGTTCTGGAGTGAATGCCTTTGTTGTTTAATATATTATAATAGCTTGCATAAGAAGGAAAAGGAGTACTGTATCAGGGCCTGCCTAGAATTTAAGGAGGGTTGTTAGGTAAACAGCATTACTATTTTCGAAATGGCATTTGACCATGTCATTCTGTTTCACTCTCTACTCCTACTTACTATGTTTCCTAGCTGAGCTGAACCTTCACAACTTTAGGAATTAACCTTCAAATAAAGCATAGGGGCATTTTTGCACAACTCCTTCAGGCAAAATCCTCTCTAAAATGAAGGAGAGGTTTGCATAGTAACTACAAGAAGAAAGAATAATGTAAGAAACTGTAAGAATGTGAGGTCAGATCTTAGGTTGATGGTTTTGGAAGCACATACTGAACACATGGAAGGATAAAAGAGAGCTTTAGCATCTACTAATTACAAAGGGTCACATTTTTTATACACCAATTATGAGGGTGTAACCTCCTTTAGCCCAGAAAGTCAAGCACTGTGGTCAACACCTTTTAAAAACCAAAACCACTCTTTCAGTCATTAATAAGCAAGGAAAAAAAAACCACATCTTGCAAAATGAAAGGCAGAGCCAAATAATAGATCAATATTCTCATTCACCTCTTTAGAAAGTGAAATTAAAAAAAAAAACCTCTAACAAATATATTTACCAAACTCCACAGCATTTCTGTATTCTGTCACAATATGTATATAAACATATTTGGTTCTTTTGTACAGAGCTAACATAATGCCATTAAAAAAAAGAGCTAACTTTATGAAAAAAAAGATTTCTCAGTTTGTTTTTCTGCCTTGTAGCAGATAGATGAATAGCCATAAACAGAATGATCAAAACATATAAAATTGATTTCTCACCTACTCTCAAACATGGAGAAAAATCTACATCCTCTTATTATTAATATTCCTGGAATTATGGAGTTGCTCTGAGAAAAAGGCAGAATAAGCTTGTTTCGTTGTTCTGATATTCAATGACAGTGCATGCCCATATTGAGTCACCTCGTGTTGCTTCCTGGTTGAACAGTACTTTTCAGCCTTTATTATTTAGCATCCAGCTGGACCTAGAAGTGCTTCCATTCACAAAAATGCTTTCTACTGGTCATTTGAAAGAACTGTACCTAAAAATGAGTACTGGAAAAGGTAGAATCTGTCTTTCTGAAAACAAAGCCAAAATAGTTTCCTTGCCAAGTCCTACAATCAGATCTCCTCGCATGCTTTCCCAAACCTGTTATTTCTGTCAACATCACTCCCCAAAAGTGAAGAATTACTGACAGCAGGATAAGGGCATCAGTCATCTGTACCGCAGCAGCATACAAATTCAGCCTCTCTGCTGTTTTCATAGTGTTTTAATGATCCGTAGCAGTAATGTGGATGCTTCATAACTCAACAATGTTTTCTATTAAAATGGTGTTTTCTCAAACTGGGAATGGCTGGAGTGTTAGAGCTGCAAACACAAACCTTGTCATGGGACCTGGAAAGAAATTCTCTTAAGCAAATAAAAAAGGGGAGAATTTGCCTTACAGGGTGTGCATATGCCATTTTGATAGCAAGTACAGGTGTCCAAATTCACAGTGCAAATAGGAAGAATGCAGAGCTCCTGTAAATTACTGTATCATGTAGAATACTGCATGCTGATCCATATCTCCACAGATATGAAACAGGGGCCTCAGCCCTTCTACTAGAACTGAGAAATCTGTTATATACAAAAATAGCTACACAGTAATTGTACATCATTGGCAAGAAAAACCAATTACCTCAAAGAATGTCAGTGGCAGCATTCACTTCTAATTTTTGTTTCTGTTTATGGCAAAAATAATAATCATTTTGTTAGCAATTACCAGATGTTTATGCATCAAGCATTTTAACTGAACTGGCATATACACAACTATAGGATAAAATACACAAAAGATGACTGATTAAGATAATGGATGATTAAACACATCAGCTGATGGAAATGACATTTGAGATTTCTATGGAGGATTTATAGGGAAGAACAGAACTGGGAAGAGCTAAAATGGTAGTTGAAATCCAAGGCCCCAGGTCCAAAAAGTTTGGGGTCTGAATGTAGGGAAACTGAAAGACCTAAGAGAAATCTACTCATCCATAATGCATCATAGTTCTAACATGGAAATACTAGTTCAAGGGGATGTTCAGACTCTGCCAGGAACTGTGCTGAACTTATATGTTTGGAATGAATTACAGAACTACAGAATGGTTGAGGAAAGAAGGCCCTCTGTAAGTCATCTGGTTCAAACCCCCTGCTCAAGCAGGGCCACCTAAAGCTGGTTGCCCAGAACCATGTCCAGATGGCCTTTGAGTATCTCCAAGGATGGAGACTCTGCAGCCTCCCCGGGCAACCTGTGCCAGTTCTCGGTCACCCTCACAGTGAAAAAGTGTTTCCTGATGTTCAGAGGGAACCTCCTGTGCTTCAGTGTGTGCCCATTGCCCCTGGACACCACCGAGAAGAGCCTGGCTCTGTCCTCTTTGCATCCTCCCTTCAGGTATTTCTACACATTGATGAGATCCCCCTGAGCCTTCACTTCTCCAGGCTGAACAATCCCAGCTCTCTCAGCCTCTCCTCACAGGAGATGTGCTCCAGTCCCTTCATGTCCCAGTATGTCCAGTATGTCCATGTCTCTCTTGTACTGGGGAGTTCAGAACTGGACCCAGCACTGCAGGTGTGGCCTCACCAGTGCTGAGTAGAGCAGCAGGATCACCTCCCTCGACCTGCTGGCAATGCTTTGCCTAATGCAGCCTCAGACAACATTCACCTTCTTTACAGCAAGGGCAAATGCACCAAGCCTTGAGGTAACTTGATGTCGTAGGTCTGGTCAGTCGGGAGGGTGCGTCTATGTTTCAATATGGGCTAAAGGCTAAACTCAGCAGGTATGCAGAGTGCTTACTTGTAAGACACAAATGGGGCTTGCTTTACAGTGACTCAGCCACGATGCCCTAAGCAAAACTCTGCATTTTTCTGCATATGCTGCATTTAGTCACATATGCACCTGAAGTGCAAATAGCCCTAGCTCCCAAAGCCTGGCTGAACAGCCTCCATCTATCCCAACTGCATACGGTGATTTCATGGCTAACACTGGACAGACATAAGAACTTGGGGTACTTTGAGGTGCCCAAGAATCTCCTTTTACAAGGTCAGATCACATTAGTATGCAGCTTTAGCTTAAGTTAGGAAAAAGTAGGTGCAAGTAGTCGAGTCTCTACTGACTCTGCTCTCCCAAATTTTGTTTATGGTGTATAAATTGTGTACAAGGGATAATATAGACATAGTCATCCAAGCCAGATCAGAGATGCAGATGAGGAGCTGGCCTCATTTGGTTCTGCTTACAATACAGAAATCAGTGAGGGGAATAATAACTAGAGGGAAGCGATAACCAGGAAGAGAAACTGAGGTGGCAGGAGGAATTCTTCTTGAAAGCAAAGTTTTGGAGACAAACGCTTGAAAATTTGGACAGAGGGCATAGGAAATAACACAATCTGAAAGATTCAGAGAAAGTCAAGCCAACACAAGAGATTATTTTAAGGTATTCAAAGGAGTAATAGAGTTCAGTGGGGTTTCTACCTGAACCACCATTGCTAAGCAATGTCTTTCTGTTCTATTGCCAATGAATATAGGTCCACAGAAAGCAAGAATTTCATTCTGGTGGAAAATGGATGAAGTGGTCCCTAGAACCAGAAGGACGCAGCTGAAGCTGCAGGAAAGAGAATATTGTATTGTGAACTTTTTCAGGAGCTGCAACAAGTCAGTATCCTAGAGCTGTAAGATTTGTGCTGGCTTAGGGGCAGATGCACACAAAACTAAAAAATGCAAGTTTGGGCCTGAAGCTCAGTTTGATTGCTTTGTTCCTCCTTTTCAGTTTTAACCAGACCTTTCAAAGAACCAGTTCTCCAAAAGTATTTAAAGCAAAATCGAAGGAAGGAACCAATAAGGAGGGGGGAAAAACAGCTGTGCCTGCCAGCAAAACACCCATTTTTTTTCTCTCATTACTGCCTACGGTTGACCTCTGAGTAACTCCTTTGCATTTTAATTGACAATACTTGGCACCATCTGATACATTTAAGATCTAAATGGGCTTCCCAAATGGACATAAAAATCTACTAAACAGAGCACTACAAACATGTTCATGGGTTAAAGACTAAGAAGAGGCACATAAAAGATGTGGATGTACACAAAGATGTGGATGTACACTCACACAAAATAAAGAATATTTATTTGAGGAATTTTGCCCTGCCCATTTTATCTTAAGCTTATTTTATATATTATCTGTTGAGAAAACGAAGTTGAATCCCATTTAAAATCAACAAATCCTCAAAAATAACATGAAAGTGGTATAAGGAAAACAAAAAAAAAACCCCCACCATACTGCAATCATAAAGAGTTGTAATCAATGTGGAATACTGTCTTCTCAAAATCTCCTTTGGCACCCACTATTAAATGAAAGCCAAACACACATACTTAATTTTTTGTTTTGCAAGTAGTTAGTATTTATATTTTTTATTTTGCAAGTATTTAGTATTTATATGATTGTGAGTAAGAGTCAGGGGACATAATTTCAACTCTTCATTCTACTTGTGATTTTTTGTGTGATTTCACTTCCCATTTCCATGTCTTACACTGCCAGAGTCAGTAACAATTTGAGATCAAAATATTTCCTTAGTTGCTGGCCATTATTTTCATAATTAATAGCTTCTATATCCAAATAGGGTTTTTTAGACTGAGTATCTTAGAGCAAAGATCAGCTTAACTCAGGCTCTGAGTTCAAACTGTGTCTCATACTATCGGATAAAAACAGAAACCTTCACTCAATTTCATTTTTGAGGGCAATGTATGTAAATCTTTTAAATCAATATGAAATTTCACAGTTAACCAAAGAAGAGATTGAAACATTAACCTATGTCTAATCAAATACTCTCCGGTGAACCAAATAATCAAAGATTTTTGCACTTCTAAATTCTACAGTTTGATCAAATAACACAAAGTATTTAAGAACACATTGTGAGAATTATTCTGAGCTAGCATGTGTCCCCTCTATTTCTGATTTCTATGATTAAACATGGAAGTATGCCACAGCCCAGTTGTTGAATTAGTTCAGTATGATGCCATCAGTATGATGGGGCCTTTGCTCGAAGTGAAAGCATTGACTAATATTTCTGTGTTTCTTGTTGGAGCCCATGTATATTTGGTGACTTTTTATAAAGATGTGGAAAAGAAAACTTCACTCCAGATGGTAAATCCAAATTAAAAAATAAAATGCAACATTGTAAGAGTTCTTTATATTAGAACTTACAGGAATTATTAAAGTCACTCATGAGCAACTATTCATCACCATGAATAATGTTTTGCAATCTAGTCTGTGCCAATGTGTCAAGATTCTTCCATAAGTATTCACATGAACCTGGAAGTATCACTGGAGTTGTACCATATGGTGAAATTAATTTTTTATCCAAACATCTAGCTACATAGCAAAGCCAATTTGTACATAGAAAGCCATCTCAGAGTTGCTCAGACTGAGAGCCACCATATTTACTATAATAACTTTCAGTTTGTTGATAATGTTCAGTATACTGATTTATACCTAGGAAGTCACTTATTGCAATACCCTGTTGAGTTGGGTATTAGAGAGGCTGAAGAGCCAATTTTCACCCTGCACTATAAGTAGATGGAATTACTGATATTTCTTAATACTGGAAAACAACATGGAGCATGCGGATGTCTGGCATTTGGAAAAAAAAATCACAAATCATTATGAGACAGAGGGAATTCTCACCATGGCCGTGCATTGCTACTGGTAAGAGGAGATAGAGGGAGAAAGAGCAAAGACTCACTCATATGGAGTGAGGTTGTGGCTTTGGAAGGAAAAATACTAAGAGACAATCACTGGGAGATCAGCCACAACTAGAACAGGCCTGGAGAATTCATTGATTGGGCTCTTTTTTTTTTAAGTGAAAGAAAGCACATCCAATTTAATGACACTTGGATTGGATGAAACTACACGGTCATCTAAAACTAGATGAAACTTTAATGTTTTCCTTTTTTGCTATGTAAAATATGCACAGCACTCTGTAAAAATGCTTTGTTTTAAGAAGGATTTTTACCACCATATCCATGACTACATAATCCCAAAGAGAAGAACTGCAAATGTGCAAATTTAGTCACATATCGCAAGGTGATAAGGGATGATATGCACTGCATAATCTGTCTAGGTTTTTGTCTAAGAATAGAAGAATCACAAGATCACATTCTGGGACAGAAAATGGCAAGAAGCTGAGTATCTTAAGTGGTAAACAAAAAAGGAAAGCAATATGTTAAAATATTTTATTCTGAAATAAAATTTAAGTTCCGTCAATAAATTCTACTCTTACTACAATTTAATATAACCTTTTCCACTGCATAGTGAAGAAAAACATGATAAAATCACAAGTTATTATAAACATAGATTAAATTGTAATGCCATTTTAATTTCTCAATTAAAGAAAAAATCTCCTAAAAGGGTGAAACCACCTCATCCCATCCACAGGACCATGGTACATATGTATAATTTTAATTTTAATTGTCATACAAAGCATTTGGGGAATTCCAGAAGAGTAGAATATTTCACCAGCTGTGTGGTCAATTTGTACAATATATAGATGCAACCAATTTTTACATGCCTACCCAGCAAAGTCCATCTTCTAAGCAAGTACTTAGGGAAGAGAAACACATAAAATGCTTTGTGGAATTCCCGCATAAAAAATGGCTTTGCAAAATCAGCTTTGTAGCATTGCTTTGTTTCTCAGTAATCTCTCAATTCTGGTTTGTGTCGTGCCTTAGAAAACAAGTTCATGTCCTAAACCAACAAGCTGAAGAGTGAAAGTGTGTTGGAAATGAAACACAAACACTGCAGGGGATTTACTAGAAGTCAATCTGTTTGGCTTACGTATTCTGTACTCCGATTTTTCCACTCATTTTTAAGAACTACCCTACTAGCAGAACTGTGAAAACTAACACCCCAACATTTGAAGACTGTTATATAGGTTGCAAATGCCAATATAGGGAAATAAGAAAGCAGCAGAGGTACTACGTGATGTGAAACTCTAACTGTGTCTCTAATCAGGACTTGGAAGCAAATTATATAGAAAAACTATGTGTATTGTGTAATTTGAAAATGCAGCATAAAAATGCAGAGTCATAAAAGACCTGAATTTAATGCTCAATGTATAAAATTGGAATTACCAAATTGGTCTTGCAAGGTAAATAAAGCTTCTTCAGATAGAAAGGTTTGGCTGGGGCAGTGAGGAGGTGATACAGAGGTAATCCTGTTTTAAAAGAGAAAATGTAAGCAAATATGTAAAATTTAAGGAATATGTAAGCATCCTCCTGTTTCTTCAATCCTGAAACTTCAGCTTCTCAGTACCAGCTTTACAGATACCATAAGCGTAACTGAGTTTGCAGAAGAAAGCTGTTATCCTAACTAGAGGAGACTGACACCATACCCTGAACAAGAAGGATTTGGTCTCGGTCTCTTCTGGAGCTCTGGTTTCTCCCCTCTGCTCTGGGCAGTATGGGGTACTTTGAGGAGTGGAAAAAGGTTGATGGGAGAACATGTCAGGCAGAAGCACAATTTGAGAAACCAACTTCTCCAGAAGTTCATACTGTTCTAACAGTTTAGCATTTTCCACAGCTGTTATTTCAGTCCTGTCTCTAAATATTCATCTATCTGGGGGAGCAAAATGTCAGGATTTCTTCAAAATACAAGGAAGAAGAAATATGAACACCAGCTCATATTTCAGCCAGACTGAAAAAAAACAAACAGGAACGCCTGCTCTCCTCATTTCATCCCTTCTATTTTTGAAATGGCTGCTAGAAAACCATGAAAGGATTTGAGCTCATTTAAATAATAAAAAAAAAATCACTCCTGTGAGATTCGTATAATGGACCCATTGGGGTTTCATATAGCACCTTAGAGACTACACACAGGGCTGTATTTTAAGTGCTGGATTTTTGTGCTTCTGGATCAGAAAAAGATGAGGCATTTTAATGGGTATGGGATGTATAAAAAAACCAAACAACAAAATCAGAGATCAGGAAGGATATTTAACATCAGAGATGGAAGATTAGAAACTTGCAGTCTTTTTGCAAATCCTCATGCTTATTGCTGGAGAAAAACCTCCATATTTCGTCATTGTGTCCAACAGGCTGAGCTGAAGTGACTCAATTTTATCTGCTCTTTAAACGAATGCAATCTACCAATGGACATGCCCGTTCTGTCTTCCCCAAAGACCCTGCCTACCCATTCTGATTTTGATGCAGACATCCTTCCCTGTGCTGGCACAGCTGTTCACATAGCCAGAAAGATGCACAGATCAGACAGGGAGATGTTGGAGCTGGGTAAGTCCCCAAATGACCTCAGCACATGAACATCTGGGCCAGCACGAGGAGGAGAAGGATGTGAAGTGAAGAGCTGAGAAACCATGGTCATCAGAAAAGGACAACCTGGTTTGGTGGCAGTGATGGTTTACTGATCAAGAAGGTATGGCATTACTCCAGCAGTAGAGCGTCCGATGGAAAAAATAGTCTTTCTTTTGTTGTTTGCTATCCAACTGAAGAATTACAGCCTTGGATAAATTCACAGTCCCTGGCCTCCTCCTATTACTGGCTACTTGACTTGAGAAAATATATATAATAGCATAGCATCCTAGACATTAAACTAGTCTTTTATCTGTGTTTTGGGCATTATTACATCACATTTGCTCTAACACTTCCAGTTTAGAGTCAGCTTTATAAATTGAGCAATTCATGTTTGGAGAGAACAAAAACTGTTCACTCCAGCACTGCTTGCCAATTTTCATCATGGCCTCTGGTCTTGTTCTGTCTAATTTGGGAGTCCCACAGCAAACAAAACTATAGAAATGTACTGGAAAAAAACTGTATTGCTAAAAAGATTGATAGCAAAATCACAATATTCCAATCCTGAATATAAAACAGGACTATAACCCACAAAAGAACAAAAGGCACTCCTGTAGTAATTCGATTGAGGAATTATTTGAATAGGAGAGTAATCATTCTTGCCTGTAGTCCCCAATTAGTGTTAATTGTAAGACAAAGCTTATTAGGAATATTCAAATTTCAAAGTCCCCCTGTGCAAGCATATCTAAATTCCCAGAAGGTAGTTATAGTGCAAAGTGTATTAATTAAAATGCCACTTTGGGAAATCCTTCTTTATCCAATGTTCATTATTAACATAAAAGCTAGTGAACAGGTTTTGATTTTCTATAAAGATTTTAGTCATTGTGACAGGGATTCAAATAGTGAAGAAGAACATTTGAAATGCTAATGAAATTCTGATCATTTTACAAGACTCAGTCCTTTTATGACACTTCTGCCCCAAACGAAGGATTTGCACAGCTTTGCAAAGATCCAAGGCAATGTATTGTCAAACTCTGGATCCCAGAGTCACTTTCTAAAATGACTAATGATTTGGAGCGCTTCAGTTTAGGGGTTTTTCTATATTGATATATACAGTAAGCCATATTTATTCCACAGTTCCTATTGGCCTGTCTGAACTCTTCGTAAGACTCATAGTCCATTTCCTGCAGCAGCCCTTCTTACCTGGGGTGACGGTTGACCATATTAATATTTCTAAATGCCAGAATCCTCTCCCCATTGCATTTTACTAAATATATCCTGTGATCAATATGTGCCTTCCAGATAATGCAAATCCAGGTATCTATTACATGAGGAGCTGCATGACAAACAGGGCTTACACAGAGGAGATGGCTTGAGTGCTCTGCCAAACATGAGCATCATGCCCAGGGAAAGAGACAACCTTACATATCAGTAATACACCTGGGACCTGTGAGTACAGTCCTTCAGTTCTTCTGCAAGAGGCTTTGACAGATTCTGGCAGAAAGATGTGGTATCACTGCTTCCCTGCGTTTTGAAACTCAGGACTCTTTCAAATCTTGGACTGTGATTCCACGTCTCTAGGCGCTTTTGAAAATGCTGACTTAAGCAACCAAAGATCCAGACTAAGCTGTAACTTTCATCTATGCCCACAAACCATAGGGAAAATGGATCTTTGTAATTTATCACAAAATCACAACTTATTACTCACAACTTATCCCTGTGGGCAGACCCCTCTTTTTTACCAACTAAAACTGAAAAACCATCTCTTTATTGGCCAGCAGAAAGATACCTGAGTCTTTTTGGAAACCGTGTCTGAATCTTAGGTGGCATCACTATACTCCTGCTTAATATCTGAGCTTACTGCAGGTTACCTTTTACCTCTCTTCTTGGGAATTCCTTCTGGAATTTGGTCATGTCTATGTTAGTGTTTGTATTACAATTCTTTAAAACAAGTGTGAGGAAGGAAGATGTGACTTTTGCATTTAGGGATATATTTTCTTGGTCCTTCTCAGAGATACTGAAGATTCTGAACAGAAAGTGTTCAGACTATTATTACTCTTTAGAGGCAAAAATTCCTATCAACATTGCTGCCTCTGCAAAACAACCAATATGGAAAAGGAGCTAAATATATACTGGTGCCTACAAGCTTGCCATAGCATAGCAAATGTAATCTAAAATGCATTAGTAAAAATATTCCCAGCAGAGGTAAAGAACTCTAAGTGATGCAGTAAGATCACCTCTGAGGGACAGCTTCGGATTCTGGTGATGTATGAAATATGAACTAACATGGAACAGGTGCAAATACAGGGTACCATGATGACTATGGAAATGGAAAGCATAGTTTCTGAGGACAGTTCAGAAGAGTTCTATTTTGTTTAGGCTAACAAGCCAAATACTGAAACAGAATGCATGTTAATTGCCTCAATAATACATCATAAATAATAAATACATCAAAGAGGTAAACAATAAGGAAAATATTTAAGCCAGAAATCAATGTTGGCACAAGCATACATGATGCAAATTAGTAATTAATAAATTTAGCATAGAATTTGGAAAAAAAAATCCTAAATGTTATAGGAATGTCATTACAGAACAGACATGCATTTGGAGCAGTAGGTCTAAAGCAGAATAACACAGGCTTAGAGTTTTTTTCAGTATGGAGCTAAGGTAAATTTATGAAGGCATTCATGAAGCACAGTGGCTGTGATAATAGAGGACTAGTCCCCTGTTCCCCACCTGGACAACACAATTAAAAGACAACTATTTTTCAGCATCAGGAGTCTTAAAGTATGCTGTCCATATGCATAATTACACAATGAATGTTCATACACCAGCCACAAGGAGAACCTTTCAGCTTCACAGCAGAATGGCCACTTGCCCACGTGTTTTATAAGCCAGCTCTTATTTCTTTCACTTCTTAGGTGAGTAATGGGATGACAAAGTCAACCAATGGCACCTTTGCGGAGCAAAACTAAGCATTAAGTCTGTTTTCAGTACAGGATTCAGCCTGAAGAAATCTAGAGTAGGATTTGACTACTCTAATGCGGGCCTTGACTATTTACTTGTCTCTCATCCTGAAACAGGCGTTACATTTAGCCAGGCAGATTGCACCCGCAATCCCATAGACTATATTAACTACAGAGACAAATCTCTATAGACTATATTGGGGAACCTGACAGGTAGCTCAGATGTGAGCACCACATTGTAGACACTTAAAGACGGGTGAGCTGATATTATCTCCTGCCGCAGTTTTTAACAAAAATAACCCCAAATTTCAAAGAGAAACAACAAACCAAACCAAATAAAATGCTCCTCTAATATGAAACCCTTCACTAAATTGAGAACACAAGATAAAAATTATAAAGGATTTGCCTGCTGAGAGATGAAATTATCCTACATCTCTGTTTTTGAGTTTGCAGTCCAAGTACAGAAATACCATGCAAGGAAGTGCACTTTTGATACGCTACCCTAATGGTTAGTTAAACAACAAATGTTTGCTAGCTACAGGCTCATTTAAGTTTTATGTCAAAGATTTAATGGATAATTTGCAAAGTTTAGGATTCTGCAACATTGTGGCAAACTAGTTCCTTCTGGCATGGCCTGTAATTTTATAAGCATAAACCCTATAGATCAAAGGCAAATCTGAAATGTATTTTTAGTGTGGTTTTAAACTACCTAGAAAAATTGCAGCTAGAATTACCATATATATTCAAGCTTTTGGTCTCAAAGGATGATTTTAATCATATATTAATCATGGTCTACATGCTGGTTGTTCGGCATGCAGCATCTGGATCTATTTGTCCCATGCTAAGGGGATGCAGAGAAGACAACATGATCATAATCTCTGATTTAATTTAGGTTTTATGTATTTGTTTTGCTTTCTTTGAGTTGCATTCCCAGATGCACCATGACTGGGACAGTAAATAACTGTGATTCTATGGACAAGCAAATCTGTATCAACCAAGTTGTCTAGAATAAGAAGAGAAATTATTTGCATGTGCCTGTAAAGACTAGTAATTTCTGTAAGATTTATTGTCGTTTTTATAGAAAAACTTTATTAGTTGCTTATGGCATATTGCTACAAGAAAGACAAATAAAAGATATTAGGAATTAATTCTAAAATAATATCTTGAAGAAAAAAACTTCAAATGCTTTTGTTGCTAAAAATGTGGAGAGCTCTTGTAGAAGGAACAGAAGATTTTCGATATGTATCAAGCATTATTCATATTCATTAGTCAACAGCAATTCCAAAACCATCCATTACTCAAATGCTCTCCTGTAGCAAGACCCTCAGATACTAATTTTATATTAGCATCTCTTTCAGTTAAGAAAATAACAGGAGGAAAAAAGGAGGAGGAATCCATTGCCTGCAATTATTTTCAGGACATGAACCTGCAAACCATTTTTTGTGTTTTTCCTGTGACTGTCCGTAGTTTTCCCGCAAGCAAGGGGGCACCGCGACAGCCTCCCGCTGGGCTGCACCCCGGCCTGCCGCCGTCCGGCACCCCCGCACCCCGCCGTCCGGCACCCCCGCACCCCGCCGTCCGGCTCGCGGCCGCTGAGGGCGGCAGGCCCCTGGCGCCGTCTCGGTTGCTCCCCGCGTCCACCCAGGGGCTGACTGCTCTGCGGCTTTTTCAGCAGCACGGTTACTTCTTCCCCACGTTTTGCTTCGGCCTTCTTCATATACAAGTGCTGCTCTTGGAAGAAAAAGATCCCGATCGTAGCGTAACCTCAACGTTACAGACTATCCGACATGTCAGAGCGTACCGGAGTTGGGCCGAGATTGGGGTTTGCAGGAAGACGCTCGGAGCCGGTGCCCTGCTCTCTTGGGACCCAGAGGGGCGCAGCCGAAGGCGGGCGGGAGGCCCGGGCGGGGCCGATGG
>VZTQ01008315.1:0-28304 GCA_013400755.1 Pelecanoides urinatrix
TGTCTCTATCTCAACCCACGAATCTTCCTCCCTCTCCTTGCTCCCTCCCCCCCTCCAGTTCTATACCCCATTCCTTTGGGGGTTGTGGGAATGAGTGAACAGCTGTGTTAAACCATGACATGGAGGTAGAGAAATCACTCGACAGCCAATCTACATCTTTCAATAGGCACAACACAGTTGCAGTACACTGGAGCTTGTTCATCATCATACTGACTGACGCTCCTGCAACACCCTCTGGTATTCAGCAAACCATAAAAAATTCTGAAGAATTTAAGTGGATTCTTGGTCCAGGAAGTTCTGAACTGCTAAATTATCCATAAAACTGCACTTTATAAAGGCATATTCCTTCTAAGACTAAATACAAGAACACCATTAAAACAATTTTTATTCTCACCTGTTGTAACTACAAATGATGCATTCAGGTCCAGTAAACAACTCGTATTCAGTTTTTGCCTACAGTAAATCGTCATAACATACCAGTAGTTTCTAAAAGCCACAAATAAAATCCTGAGCAGTTCTAGTATAGGAAAAAAAGACAAAATAAGAAAAAAAAAAGACAAAGAAAAGAAAGGGAAAAAAAGGGAAAGTCTTCTCTAAAAATTCAATTTTTCCTCATTTCACTATATTTAAAATTTCAAGAAATTCTATAAGCTTTACACACTAGGGAAGCCCTCAAGAAACAACACTTCTGTGTGTCACCTCACTTTATATTCTTTCTTCTGAAAAGCTATTTATCAGAGTCTTTCAGACTCTGCACAGAACAGAGTTTATCACTAGTAATTTTTATAGACACGGCCAAACAATGGAAATGACATGAAAATATTTGCATTTATCTCTCTGGTCACTACAGTTATCAAAGGACTAAGGTAACAAATATGACATGAATCCCCTTTGCCTAACTCAGAGCCTTCCCTTTTTAGATTTATTGAAGCAGACACGGTCCATTTGCCAGACCTCCGCACACTTGCTTTATTCAGCTATGATATCTATGACCTAGTATCAATGCAAAAAGTCAACAACTAATCTTCTTAAGGATGAAATTAAAACAGAGCAAAAATTAAAAAGTATTGAAAAAAAATATTAATTGGCTAATTGTCAACATACTCATTTACTCATTTAGTTTTGAGAAAACTATATCCATTGTAACTTGCTTTCAAAAGCCCTATAGTATCAATAAATTTCTTGTATCTTATTTCTGAAGATTCACAATATTAACATGGTCATTTCTGATCATCTGATTAATCCTTCAATTTTTCTACCATATATTCATGTATTTTCAAGTATTTGCACCTGGAGACAAAACAGAACACAGACAGCAAAGCAAAATAGTTTAAACATTATTTTAAGTAGCCAACTAATTCATCTGTAAATTATGTAAAGGAAGAAAATAAAGCAAAGCAAAGCAAGGAATTTGCATTATTAATTATATTTTTAACATGAACATTTGCAGATCATTCATGCAAAAAAAACCAAATTCATTATTGTTCAATAAAAAGTAGCCTTATTAATACTTGCAAATTGTCTATAGTGCATCTAGATAATACCTTAAACACAGCTTTTTGTACTTTATTTCTTGCTGTATTATCCTGGTTAGTAGGACACTCAAGAAAGAGAAAAACAAGTAAGTACAATTATTAGTTTACACTAATGACACGGAGATCCACTGTGCATAATGTTAGGGAAGTAAGATGAATAAACGTGGCAAATAAGCAAGTATGCTGCTTCACAATGCTTTTACACAACACTATTGTTAATTACTTTGAAAATGCTTAATCTTACATAAGCTTGAAAGGCAAGCATAACCACATAACCATAGGCTATGTAAAACACACAAATGTGTGCCCACATACAAAGGTACTACAGAAACAATTTGGAAAAGAAGATTCTTTTACTGTCAGCTATCTTTCCAACCTACGCATACAGGCAGGAATCGTCATGACTGCAGAAAGAACTGATGGGAGAATTCAGAGTTGCTTGCTATGATGATTTTATCATGAAGAACAATAAAATCTATCAGTCATTCAATCGTAAACAAACTCAGAGGAGATACAACAACCAGAAATGAGAGACCCCAGAAAGCACATTCACCTCAGGACACAAACTGCTACAGATTTCTGTCTAGTTTGTCAACATCCCATATAATTTTGATTCCAGCTATAACAGTACGGTGTGATTAGTTCAGCATTTTTAAGCTGCTGCTCTGGTATAGAATCACAGAATCGTTAGGTTGGAAAAGACCTTTAAGATCATCGAGTCCAACCATTAACCTAGCACTGCCAAGTCCACCATTAAATCATGTCCCTAAGCACCACATGTACATGTCTTTTAAATACTTCCAGAGATGGTGACTCAACCACTTCCCTGGGCAGCCTGTTCCAATGCTTAACAACCCTTTAGGTGAAGAAATTTCTCCTAATGTCCAATCTAAACCTCCCCTGGTGCAACTTGAGGCCATTTCCTCTCATCCTATCGCTAGTTACTTTGGAGAAGAGACCAACCCCCACCTCGCTACAACCTCCTTTCAGGTAGTTGTAGAGAGCAACAAGGTCTCTCCTTATGACAGAGTGTATGACAGAATTAACATAGTACTACTATGCTACCAGTATCTGAAGTAATTATTTCTAAGAAAAAGAGACTTTTACTTAGTAAGTCAACAATTGTTCAATCTTTCTGACTGAATTTAGGTAAACTAAGTGTTAATCAAAGCTCAAAACCTAGTGTTTGAGGCTACCACTTAGAAAGGTTTCTGTCTTGCACAAGTATTTGTAGGGACCTTTGTGAACTCAACTACTTCAGTATCTTCAGCTTTCCAGTCCAGTGTTAAGGTATAGGCATTTGCCAAGCAATTAGCTCTACAGCTCTGCTTTCTGCTCAGCGTCTCTGCCCTTGAACATTTCCAATAACCTTCACTTTACATTACTCCTCCTTCACATGCACAGATGCAGAAATAAATCACGTTTATCACTGCACACTTATAAATAAATGCATGTGTATCACCTGCCTTGGCTCAAAATAATCTTAAATTCTCTTTTCAAACTGCTAATAATACCAACAAAGAGGGGAAAAAAACAATCAAGTAATAGCAATAAGCCTTAACACTGCATTCATGCTCTCAGCAAGTCTTTTGTTCCGGATTGTTTTCAACATACGCAGTACTGTCAGCTGGCAACTTCCTTGCCAGAAGATTATTAATAGGTCATCCAAGTTTGAGACCACATTTCAATGTTGCACAGACACCAGCTAATAGGGAGAAGTCACAGAGCAAGTTACAGGATGCAGAAGGAAATAACAGGATTATGCTGCACTTTAGTAATCATCTCAGCACCTTCAGAAGGCAGTCCTAGCAGCCTCTGAGGTAGCTAGAGCAAAAGAAGCACCTACATCATTTTAGGACTATATGAGCACAGATTTGCTCAGGAAAAAAAAAAAAAAAAAGGATTGTTACAGATTATGTGAAGTCTATATGACCTCTGTTGGTTCACGTGGTCCTGCTTATTAAAGGCTCTGCTTGACAGTTGAGTCGGACATCGAGAAAGCTGTGNGGTTTTGGTTTAACAAATGTATGTAACTGTTAGTATAATTAATATGCATTTTCTTCACAGTCATTTTATGAATAGGTCTGGAAGGTAAAAGAAGATTACTGACTCTTAATTAAAAATAAATATCCAAATGAACTGCAGCAGCATAATCAATACAAATTACATTATTTAAATTAAGCAAAATTTAATTAAAGGCACCAACATTAAATTTATTCTCTTTGGATTCAAAGCTTTTCCAATTCAAACTGTTCTGTTACAATTTTATAAGCAGCACAGCAGTCAATAAAATTTCACATTATTCTAAATTAGCCATTATGTGCTAGACATGTCATTTTTATGAAACAAAATACTGACTCTATTGCATGTTGGAGTTTAGCAACAAAGACAGAAGAAGAAAAATCCACTTCACGCGCCAGGCTGATTCTGTACAAATGCACTACGCTATCACTGCTCATTTGATTACAGCAACCCATGTTACACAAAGGAACTGAAGTTATCACCTCTCTCCTCTTGCAAGGCAAGCACTTGGTGGGCACATGGCAGAAGAGCTGTCTCACAGAAAACTTGAGTCTGCCTACAAAAATATATGTAGCATTTCTCATAAAAGTTGCAAAGCCAAAAAGATGCAGGAGACCCTTTGGTAGGGTTAATACACATTAACACTAAAATTCTGTCTGAAATTAAATTAAAAATTGCTTGCTTTTTAGAGATGCTGAATTATGCTAGCTGTCAATAGGACCTGAACATGCTCAGCACCTTCCAAAAGTCAGAAATAAAAATGGTTGGTTAGCTGTAGAAGCTTGTCAAAAAACATTGATGCCCAAGTAGCTAAAAAAGCTTAAAACAAGAAAAAAAAAGTCATTCTTGCATTACAAACTTAGCATTTAATTTTTCCAAGTTAAAAATGCTGCAAGGACAGATTTTCTGCTATCTATTTCCATATTCTGCCCCACACAAAGACATGAAATTCAAGAGCATGACATTTTCTGAAAGTTTTCTTAATCTAAAAAAACCCCTCTGAATAGATCTAATTGTACCCCAACTAAAGCAAAGACCTCATAATTTTGAATATCAGATTCAATAACTATAATGCTTATAACATCAAGGGGCAGCTGCTTTTAAGAAGTCTGACAGACTAGGTCTGCAAGATCAAGCAACTAATAAACAAGTTTGTCAACACCACAAAAGAAAAGAGGGGAAAGCCCTTCTGAAGTACTGCAGGGATGTTTTGGCCACAGCCACAAGACTACCATGGAAAACTTTATTTTTTGCAGGCAGAAGACCCTATAATAAGGAAGAAAAAGTGAAGATCTAAGAAGAGACTGACACAATCTGAAGAATGTACAGAATGTACCGTACTAAGATGGTAAGCAAAAATAAAATAATACACGTCATATAACTCTCTGTTACATTAAATAGGAAATGCTCTGCAGGTTCTAACATGTACCAAGCTTAAAAAAAAAAAAAATGTCTGAAATATGTGCCTTGGGGTGTTTCTGATATGTTTCTAATCTTAAGAAACAAATATTGAGATGACTTTATTTAAAAATAAAAATATATATATGTGCATGCGCCACACTGCCAATGTGCTAACTGGTTAAAAATTTGCAGATCTGTTTCCCTCCTGCAACACATGGTGTAGTGCTATACTTCAGAGGGCAAAGATCACAGTGGTAAAGATTAGAAAACTTTTCTTAGATTCTTCCTTTCCGTGATTTGGCCATCAGAAACTGATAAATATTATTAATGAGCTTCCACCTTTTTGTTCTTACAGACCCTGTTTTTCTTGGAATCAAAACAAAGTATGTGAGGGAAAGGGCAGAAATATGGCAAGGCAAACCACCTACCTGTTCTGCTCCTAATACTGCAATTATTATAAGTAAAGATAGATTTAGTCATCATTATTAGCAGCTCCTCTATCTGAAGTGGAGGGTATATTCCCTATCTCAAAATCTGAAATTTAGCCAAAACCACAATTTAATTGCGTTAGAATAAAAATCTAAAAATAAAATCCTGTGTCATTTTTTCAGAAAATTACTTGAGCATGCCAGGTTTCAGTTAAACCAGTGTTGCACCAAACTTAAGTCAGACTGTAAATGCCTGTATCACATCAAGCAAAAAGAAAATGTTCTTCCTCTTACTCCCTGCAAACTCTAGCACATGCTGTTTTTAATCTTTTTCGTATTATCTCTTTGCAGCTATATTTCATGCAGGGTGCCCCATTTCAACATTTACATTTTTTGCTGTTTGTTATTGTTTATTGTCATCATGATGTTGCAACTGCTAAAAATGTAACCAATCATTTATTTTTAGAATCACCCAAGATTTTTTCCAAAGTCTGACATTTGTCATAATGCTGTTACTATTTCTTTAACAGTTTCTTTCATGACAAGAGCATTTTAATAATTCCACCACCTCCACGGATCTTGTTTTATTATCACAGATACAATAGGTAGTTCTATGATGTGCAGACTTGAAGTCAGGTATCTGTGTTTGTTTCACTGTCCTTCTTGAGGATTTTCTAGTAATGGTTAGACTTTGCCCTCTGAGGTAAACAACAGTCTCTTTTCTCTACCTAGCACGAAGTTTGTATAAAATACAGTAACCCTGAGAGCCACCCCTTATTCTTTTGTCTACTTTGACTGACTGAAAACACTCTTTCTCTAACACCCAGGAAGCTCTAGCACATTATTTCTTTATCCTTTTCTTAACACCTCTTTGCAACTATACTTGCACCTCAGACGGAACTGGAGATGAAGCAAGAACGCATATAAGACTCACTTAATTAAACGGGCTTAAGGCAGCACTCTTTACAGCTTCTAAATACATGGAATTTCTTCAGCAAAATTTCAACGCAACATGAAGCAACATCTAATTAGATATCTCACCTACACAAAAAAGAAATGTAACTATGAAAACTTTTCCTCTTGTCTTTTCTAAGGTTTCCACTTTTGGGGATCATACATAATTTCTAGATTTTATTTAATCAGAATTATCTGTGAAGACTTTTGTCAAAATGTGTTTACGTCTACACTCCCTCAAGTCCCACTACCCACTCTGATAGCTATCCAATAATGTTCACAGATCACTAAGCCATGTATATCAACAGCCTGCCATCATCTACATAAAAAAGGGAGAAGAACATAGAGAAGGGGGGTTTCTTGATGGTAACTTTCCCCCTTTTTATGTAAATTTTTACAGTTTCTCTCTTGATTCATTGGAAACAAATAAAAAAAAAAGGCATAACAAAAAAAAAAATTGCAGTATCTGAACTAAATTTCTCCTCTACATATATCACAGATTTATCCCCACAGCACTTATAATAATGCATCAAAATACTCAGACCTCTCTTTCTTACATACTGTGATTGCTCTCAACATAGTTTGAAAAGGCCACCAAAACACAGCATTTACTGTCCCGTATTAAGGTATTCAGAAGAAGTAACTGAAATAACTTAAGTGGAATAGGTTAGAAAATCCAGACATAAGCACAATGACACCAAGATAAAATAAGTTTTTATTTTTCAGTCAAATGTTTGCTGGATATTTCAAACTAGACTGCCCTCTAGAAGCAGACACTGTCCTAGTTCCTTAGAGCAATCCATCCTTTAATATATAGATACATAGGTATATATTTGCAACAGCAACTTCAGGTGAAAAATTCTCCCCCAGAATCCCAAGCACGTGGGATGTCACATGGCAAAGGTAAGACCAGGTGATTTTGTTGTTAAGATCTAAAAGTTCATAATTGATCAGATGAGGTTGCTGAATATATGAGGCCATATTACATACAGAGAACAAACAGAGAGTCTTAACTGAAGTTATTTGGTTATATTGGTTATAAACTTACAAAAGAATGAAGTAACTTATTTCACTCTATGAATGTACGCAAGGTCTTGTAATGAACCATACAGAAGAGCACTTTATCTAAAACATTAATACATCTTTTTCTTTGGTGTTAATATTGTAACTGAGTTAAGAAGTGACTACATATAATCCTCAGAGAAAGATGACACCTTCAAGGTGATTGATTCTATCTTTTCTCCAAACAACTTGAAAGTGGTTAATGCTTCAGAGAGAAAGACAAATCTTAAAAACTTAATACAACCACACTAGCACCGAGGTCTTAATTCCACGTTTTTTGCTGAAAAACATTTCAGAAAATTATTTCAAGATGTACTTCAATAACTTCCTTTTTGTAAAGCATAGCAATATGCTTTATTGTGGGTTTTATCTAAAATCAAACCAGTACAAGTTATACAGTTCATTTAAGATCCTTGTCAAGAATTTTAAACCTTAAGACTTTTTAACTAGTAGCATAGAAACAAGTCCTACTCACTCAAGTAGCAAGCACAGTGAGGACACTAAACCTGCAGCTGAGACATCGTCCCATGTTCAGCTCTTATTTCACATATCTGCTAGGATACACAAGCTCATTTGTACCAAAAATAACACCTGCACTTTATTTGCCCTGGTGTAGTTACCTCAGGATTAGGTATATCATTTATTCTTATTCATTCATACAAGCCTTCTCTACTGCTCAGACTAAGTCAAAGATTTTGAATTGTGTGTTTATATTTATGTTTTGTTTCAGATGAAGGAAGTAAATAAGCCATGTGTGTTTCAAATCTATGATACTGCTATTCCACCTTTCTTCTTCATTTTTACATAATATTCCGCACACACTCAGAAAAACAGAGAGAAAATTGCAAGTATATGCTCATCTCTACAGGATGTTTGGCCTAAGCCAAACTAGTGAGTCTAAGACCAAGTACAGGAGTGATTCACCTCCAGTAAAGGTGAATCCTGTAGAAGGTCCCAGTAGAAGACACACAGGTTAACTAAGTGAAAATCACCTTCATACAAAGCTTTATCTCGATATACAGAAGAGGGGGAAAATTAAAAAAAAAAGGAGGGTGGGGCGAGAGAGCAGGAAACAGCAAAAGAAACAGAAACATTTGAGTTCCAGACTATATCGGAGACCAACAGAAACTGCATGGAAGAACACCAGCAGAATGGTTTCTAGGATGCTGAGACCATACTTCCTTCTGGTGGCAGCAATGTACTACAAAATCCTTGAAACAAAAGCATATCTCACTCTTCCAGCACTAGTCCACCTGGAGGACATTGCTAATCAGCAATACCTAGCACTAGAATTACCTACTACAACTGTGAAGACATGAACTCTCTGAAGGTTCAAACTCAGAGTCAAAATGGTCGCAAAATAATAATAATAGTAGTAGTAGTAGTATTTAGTTGGGGGAGGGTTTGGTTCATGAGAAGAAAGGATTGGGGGGGTCGGGGGGTGTTAAGGGAACTGAACCCTAACACTTAAGTCATCTTTTTGCCTATTGGGATAGGTCGCCTCCCGGTGTCAAAATACAAAATTATTCTAGGAAGGCTAGAGCACTAACTTCCTCTTAGAATAGGAGAACGCAGTTAATTTTTAGGACGAGTTTTACTTATGCAAATGGTATAAGAGAATACAATGACAAATGGCTCACTTCAATTGCCTGGGCATACACTGACACCTGAACCACTTTCTGACATCTGTGACGTCTGCCTGAGCTCTAAATATTACACTGGAAATTTCTGGCTAGACAGAGCAAGGCAAAATATCTTAAGCTACCTTAGATGGTGCTGGACACCTGTGTTTCAACAGCTTATTCAAGCCCAGAGAGTCTATTTTGTGAACTTCAAAGTTATAAAAATAATTTCTTAGTTCAAGTTCTTCTTTCTTAAAAAACCTGGAATGAAAGTAATCTCTCTTTAGAGGCTGTGACATTAATATATGGACAGAAAGGTACCTAGTGACAATAGTTTTTCCATAGTAAAATGAGGATAATTATAACCTGCATTCTGATGAAAAGTAAGGAAAGACAAACTGTATTGATTTACTCAAAATTTCATATAAATGACATTCTGAAAAGCAAGTTTATTGTAAATTATTGACTTTTTCTATGAAAAAATTCTCTTCGTTTGGTGAAAGCTGCTATAAAACAAAAACTTCTAAACATCCACCAAGTATGCCAACTTGGTACATTTACTACTGTGATAAATGGAACTTCTACAATATCACTTAGGAAAAAAAAAATCAAAGGAAAATTAGATTCCATCATTTCTACTCACTCACAGTTGCCAGAATGTACTCCAACATTTAAAATCTTACTTTAAAGAATTCTCCTCTCCTTACTTATTCAAAACTGCATTTTAAAAAAAACCAATCCGGTAGTAGTGTTCGTTTTATTTTTACTTAATAGAACAGTACAAGTTGCATGAGAGCCTTGTGCCAGAAACACGCATGCATAACCTTAGTCACATGTACTGCAGCATCACACAAAAAATAGTTAGGCTAGGTACAGATAGAGAAGATTCATGAGAATCCACACTGAACTTCAGAACCACAGAATACATTACTCACAGATAACAACAATACCTGCACATAGCGCAGCACAGACTGTGAAAACATAAAAACACAATCATAGGAAGTTTCAGATTACGAACTTACAATCAGTTGCTCTACCAAAATGGGAAGGTACAAAAAACAACAGAACATAATTCTCTTTTGCATATACAGGTAAAAATATTGCAATTATTATTATTCCTTTCCACTCCTAAAACCATTAAAATTTTAAATTCAAGACGTCACAGTACTAGAAATCTACAAGTGCTCAAGTTACTGCCCACTAGGAGACTAACAATCTCCCCATTATAGCAATAGATTTTAGAGTGGGAAATTTTAATAGCTGCTGTTCTCAGCAATTGGTGAGAATTCATTTGTGATGTAAGAACGAAACAGGGGCAGTAGATGATGGCAGTAAGATGGGCAAAAAAAAAAAGATAAGGAACAGATCAAGATAAAAGAAATAAGCATGAAGAAAGAATAGAAGAGAACATTCCATAAAGCTCAGAGTGGCACTATGATTATGAAGTGAAATATCAAACTGCAGAATGCACAGGATGTACTCTGAAGTGGTGTACTGACATGAGGACCAGAAATGAAAAGCATGTCTGGTTCCTGAATCCTTGTAAGATATCATTAGCAGCCAAGTCAATGATATAAGGTGGCTAATTATGATTTCCAGCAAGTAAAAACATTAATTTATACATCTTTAATGATGCTGGTATCTGCATCACTGCAGACTGGTATCAAATGTATCAACATGCACTGTTTAAAAACAAAAAGTTTCCTTGACAACAGTACCTAATTCAAACTAATAAAATAAGCTGATATAAGAATCACTGATGAGCTTATGCATATAGCTATTTATAGAATCATAGAATAGAATCATAGAATAGTTTGGGTTGGAAGGGACCTTTAAAGGTCATCTAGTCCAACCCCCCTGCCGTGGACAGGGACATCTTCAACTAGATCAGGTTCCTCAGAGCCACGTCTAAATCTACCCTCTTTTAGTTTAAAACCATTACCCCTTGTCCTGTCACAACAGGCCCTGCTAAAAAGTCTGTCCCCATCTTTCTTATAAGCCCCCTTTAAGTACTGAAAGGCTGCAATAAGGTCTCCCTGAAACCTTCTCTTCTCCAGGCTGAATAACCCCAACTCTCTCAGCCTTTCTTCATAGGAGAAGAACCTGATCCATCCCCCTGATCAGTTTTGTGGCCCTCCTCTGGACCCGCTCCAACAGGTCCCTGTCTTTCCTGTGCTGAGGACCCCAGAGCTGGAGGCAGTACTGCAGGTGGGGTCTCACCAGAGCAGAGTAGAGGCGCAGCATCGCCTCCCTCGACCCGCTGGCCACGCTGCTTTTGATGCAGCCCAGGATATGGCTGGCCTTCTGGGCTGCGAGTGCACATTGCTGGCTCATGTCCAGCTTTTCATTCACCAGTACCCCCAAGTCCTTCTCGGCAGGGCTGCTCTCAATCCCTTCATCCCCCAGCCTGTATTGATACCGGGGGTTGCCCCGACCCATGTGCAGGATCTTGCACTGACTTTCAGTACTAAAACACTGCTGTAGGAGTAGCAAGATGCTTTTTAAGCCTAGGCCTTTAAATCATTCACCCACATTTAAAAAAAAAAAAAAATGGTACAACTGAGTAGAATTTTTATTTTTGTTTTTTAACAGACAACTAATATTTTATTGTAAAAGCAACCTAAACAAAATCCTCATTGAGAAAATTATTACCTCAATAAATTATGAGAGGTGGAAAGGTGTTTTTGTGTGGCAAGTATAATTTCTTCTCTGATAAAATTATTTAAGTCATACATATTGTCTCTCAATATATTTTTCATTATAAATACATTGTTTGGATAGCATCAGCTGGGCATGGCTATCCTCAAGACAATGACTTTCTTACCCAAACAAATCAGGATACTAAATAACTTTTCTTCCCTTTGAAACAGTCATAACTGCTTGAGGCTGCTGCAGCACAAAAACAAAATATCTTCACAAAGGTCTCGAAACACTCAAGCTGAAAATCTAAGCCAAAGTTTCATTTAACAGCCTGTCAATTTTTTGATGTGAAGCTAATGAATGCAGTGGCAAACAAATCCATCAAACCTAACATCAAAACAACTGCACTTCATCCCACTAAAGGGAAAAATACAACCTGCAGGCCAGCACTTTCATCTAACCTATCCACAGAAAGCCTGTTGCTAAGCAGCTATCACTGAAGAATGCATGAGTAATTACTGACTTAATTTTATGAAAGAGAGCAATAATACTTAAGTAGCCCAAGTTTCAAGTAGAAAAGGTTGGTAGACTTCTCTCCTCAGGTTCTACATATCAGCTAAACAACAAAAAGCTTTCCAGCACCAACATCTGAAAACAAATCACGTCTTAAAAGGAGCTGCAATACAAAAGAATCATTATAATGACTGGTAAAATCACCTAGTGTGACTCCATCCCTGATAGAAGGCTGTAAAATTTACATACATTTATACTGAGTGAAAGTCACCAAGTGGTGCCACAAAACAGACACAGTGAGCAACAAGAGTAGTATTTGGAAATGCCAGTGCTTTCTCTGAAAGCTTTTGAAAGTATGAGTATCAATTTGGGCAAGGAGTGACAAGAGAGTTGTGAGAGACCCTGACAGGAGGATTTGGAAAAGCAACAGACAGAGGAACATGGGGATTTAAACAGTAACAAGAGGAAATTGGAAGGAAAGAATAAAATAATCAGCACTGCATAAAGAAGAATTAGAAAGCCCTGACCGAACCTGCTAACACCACCAATTTCCTGGACATTTCCTACACAAGACCTCCATCTCAATGCAATTCTCTGTTCTGTGAACTACCTTCTCCTATCAAGCTTAGGTGGGACCATGCAATCCAGAAGCTCTACACAAGGTCAAAGGATGTGTTTTTAGGGGGATTCCCTGTAATTAGGAACTGATATGCCAACACCTAAGTTTTTCAAACATTTACAAAACAGCAGCAAGAAAAAAAGGAATTCCAAGAAATAAAAAAAAAAGTTGCCTGTACACAAAGGCACAGGATCTTATTTAAAATTTAAATCCGATTCCGGTTCTCAGTATCAAATTAGAGCACACTAAGTTTATTGATCCCATCCCCGGAGCTAAAATTTGGACAGGTAGAAATCATCACTGAGAACCCCAGTTTTGGTACCTGTAAGTGAGAGGTCTTGCACTGTAACCCTTGTATGAGGGCAACATTGGCATTCATTAGAAGTTACAACAGACAAAAATATAAAATTAATAAACATAAGATGATACACAGATTTGGGGATGGGGGCAGAGGGTGTCCCGCCCTACAGCTAATAAACATTAGGAATTTTTCTCAGATTTTTCTCAGACTAGAGAAGTGTCTTTAATCCAATTGCTTCAGAAGCAATTTTATTTTATTAGACATAAAAGAATTATGTGTAAATATTTCTATTCACCGATGCTAATAACTGAACATCACCCCTTGTTCAGCACACAAGTTACTCAGCACAAATCAAAGTAGATACTTACAAAACATGCAAGCTAATTGCCACTGGGTCATTTGCCTTACCAACAGTAACAAAATGCACTGGAGTAAGGGAACTCAAAATGCACTTCATGAAGCTACACATTTCCAGCCTACTCAAATAAACGTAGCTCCGTTAGCAAAATGACAAAATTCACAGAAGCCTGAAGAAATATCCTATCTGCCCCTATTTCGTACCATTTAATTTTTTTCAAAAATAAATAGCACTCAGCAAATCATAGTATGATGATGATTAAGAATATTTAAAGCTTAGAGTGCCTCTCATCCTCACAGAACGTAACAAAACTAAAGCACCTGTGAGCCAAGCACTACCTACCTTTTATTCTCTAAGTCCCACCATTACCGTACATCAGCACTTCACCAGCATCCCTCTGCACCATACCCATTTGCCAAGCACCTTCAGGAGAGCATGACTGGTTTGTTCCTTTCACCAGTATCTCCTATTTCTCTTCCAGTGAGTTCTTGCCAGTGGAAGACGACAGCAAAAACTACACTGTTTCTCCCCTGGAGTTAGGGGACTTTTAGTATATCTGTTATATCTACATTTTTGGGTTTGTTTTTTTTTTTTTTTAATCTACTTTTTACTTGTCCTTAATTCTGTCCAGCTTAATTCTGTCCAAAAGTGCAGCTCAAAGCAGCAGCCTAGTTGTAGCAAAGAACACACTGGAGACGCCACCCAGTATTACTTTTCATATGTCACCCAGAGTGGAAGTCTTACATAAACTCTAGAAAAGAAGCCTGCTCCCAGGGTTCAACTACTACAGGTAGGTAGGGTACACAAACCCTAGATCACAAGTTTAGCATTTTTAAAGACAGAAAATCATTTTTGAAATTTGCATCCATAGTCTCTGCTTAACCAAAGTTTCCAATGTTAAGGGTCTAAATGATCTCTGATTTAATATTTGCAATCAATTTCACAGAATCTTTAACACCATCTCATTTCATGCAGGAAAGCAGTATCGTCACACAGCCTAAATATTTACTACAACTTTAATGGAAATCTTTGCCTGATTTTTTTTTCCGAAATTAATGAAGAATAAATATTGATTGTACGTCAGGATTTTTTCTTTTTCTAAGACAGAAATCCAGTTGTAAGCAATTAGAAACTATGCTGTAAAAATAAAAGTGTTCCTGTAGGAAGACAAATAATTAGTCATCAGTATACAATATTCTCTAAGGAAAATACAGCAACGAACTGACCTAGATATTGCTGTACTTGGCTGATGCAGGCAATTTCTGCAGTACAATACAGGGGAACTAGAGGATCCAAAATACTGTTTTCAATTAAAATTCTTGTACATACCACGTACAGAAAGAAAAGTCAAATACAACATCAGTACTTTGAAGAATGACAAATAGGAATGCAAGGTTGTGTGATCTTTTTTTTTTTTTATGAAATTACCAGAGCTGCAAATAAAACTTACTAAAATAACAATACTCTTTGGGCATATAGACTTCTTACCTCTTTAATTAATACTTTCAGGAAGTTTCCTGAGGTTGTGATAAAAGCAATCATAGCTATCCTCATGTTTTTCTAGAGAAACACCATAATCAAGAAACAGAGTACCCAATTTGCAGCAACTCTATAACTTGTGTGTGCTTTCAAAGTGTCATTTAATTACAATTCAAGAACAGATAACCAGTTATAATACTTTCTCTGTTTGACTTGTTTACCCTATTTGTATGGCATAAACAATTATGAAGAATTATTTCACCACCTTTTCATTAGTTCTTCTCTTCTTAAACATTTCCATTAAAAAAAAAAAAAAATCCTACTATTAGCACTTCCTAGTATGTTGTTTCATTTAAAAAGAGAAGAAAAATAAACTTTAATTCTCATTCTTGCAGTAGTAAGTAATAAAAAATAAGCAAGTAACATTAAGCACTCTGACCATTTTGCCAAAGAAACTGGAGTTCACATTTGACAATGTGTATCTAAGATTTCTCTATAGAGGGACACTAGTCATTATTGCTTCAGCTGTCACTTTGAAACTTTCAGACATTTAAATTCAACTGCAGACACCACAGAACTACTTTAATTTCTTATACTATATATGCACAATACTGTTCCTATGTGCAATACCCACACAGCACAGAATTCGGTGTCCTAAGGTGAAAGTCTTATGCATACGCTGGAGACTTTTGACTAAATAAGACTGTTGTTACGAGTGTATATGCGAAGACTTCCTAGCTAAAAATTCAGAATTTCAGAAGCACTTTTGGAGTGGTGTGAAGGAATAAAATTTCATTAGCTTTAAAAAGTTATCTTCTAACTCCACTGAATTTAATGTGACTTTAACTTTACGGTATAATACAATAACTGAGAGGCATGCTGCAGGCATAAAACATTTAACAGTTTGTACTGGGGCAGCTGCACACCAAAATGGTAGACCATTTTTTTAAAACATAACAAATATGAAGCCTGTACACTGTAGCTGCAAGTATCACTACCTGAGCTTTGCTACATCCGAAGATAAAGTTTGCCGTTCTTGATGTTCAGCTGAATCAATTTTAGAGCTGCAGCACATCTGTACCTTCTAAAATCCAGGACAGTTTTACCTGCCACAGTTAACTTGCCTGCGTCCATGCCCATATTCCTCTCAACTTTGTTTCATTGTACTATCTATAGAAATTCCAAACTATTAAATACATAGAATTTTTTTTTAAATTAACTTTACAGTCAACATCTTATCTGTTGGCTATTAAAAACACAACTTTGCCAGATCAGCCTGACCATGTTGGATGCATACTGATGTTTTCAATACTTTCACTACTGTTAGCATATGCATACAGAGCACATGGAAAACAAACATTTATAAACATCTTCACTTTGAAGCATATTCAATCTCATTAACAGTAATAATCAATAGTGCCTAGAATCATAAATTTCCACTATTTGAAAACTTTCTCATGATAGTTTTCCAATCCCAAGTGTTTAATGAGAGTTCAGTATCATTACTTAATTGTTAAATCTGCACATCCGATTTTGCCCGTTATTTCATGTAATCTTACTAGCTAATATATTAAGCAAATATATGAGACTTAAACATTTTGGGAAGCATACTAACCAAAGCTTATATAAGCCATAATTCTGAGAAAAATCACAGAATATTGAAAAATAGTAACAAAATTCTGCATTTGACTTTGTGTATTTACTCACATGCTGTACATGAAAACAAGCAAAAAATTTATGCCACATAACAAAATATCAGCCTAAAATATCTTCAGTAAAACACACCTCATTTTAAAACCCAAAAATATCTACTCTGAGTTCACAGTTCCTTCATTATCTTGTACTACAAGATATCTGATGACATTAAACCTGAGAAAAGTTCAAGTGGTTGCTTTAAGCTTTGTTTAAAGTGTAATTATTTATGTTTCTTCCCAGGTATCAAAATTTCTAGTTTAAATAAAGTGCTTTCACAAACAGCAGAGCTTAGAGGAGGTTTAAGAGCAGTTGTCTTCACATATACTAACCTCAGTAGATGTAGCATCAACTTAAATATACCTATAAATGGAACCGGTTTTGAAGAACAATATATACATTAAGCTGCAAACAAAATTCACTACTGAGAGGAATACACATTGCTGGAAGTATAATACCAACTGTAAAAAGAACAACTATAAATAAAATTTCAATAGCAGTATAAGATACTACCTGATCTAATAATTCTCCCTTTCTCATCGGGAGAAATAACCACAGGAAAGATTTCCTTACACATCAATTTTTTTCAATATGACTTACCAACTTCGCTGCTTTTCCATAATCAATCCATCGGATGGTGGCAAAGTTTGTTGACTCTGCACAGTTAAAACCATGGTTAAATCCTGCATGGTATCCGTATGGGAAAGTGATCATAAATTCTCCTGCCTCTTGTGTAACCTATCGCATAAAAACAAACAAAAAAAACTAAAGTGAACCACATTACAAAAGCAGTTCTGCTCCTGAAGCAATGAAAACTGTATTTGCTTTTGCAACTACCTAGAAAGAATTTTTTTCACCTTGCACACAGTTGCGATTTAATGCAAGCAGAAATACTATATTTAAGGCAATGTTGTTTACTATAAAATACATAGCTACATATTGTATACATGTTGTATTACTTTACAAATTCAGAAAGTACTTTCAAAAAAGCTAATCTTGGAGCAGAGGTTCACTGGTAATAAAACCTGGAAGCACAGGGAGCTAGAAAAGACAGTGCAAAGAATATACCAATCTTCCTTGCTGAGAGGAAGCAGAGACAGACTGGACCAAAATACCCACAATTATCATCCCTAAATACTAGTAGAAATTAATTGTTGAAGAAATTATTCTGTCCACCACCCTGCAGATGTTTCTCCAGAATGGCACCAAAACTTTTATTGGAAAGACTGGAGAGAGAACTTGTTCTCACCCCTCTCCCCCATACAAGCCCATTTCAAAAACTATGATTTGAAGACCTGTGACTGAGCGCCTGATTTGCCTTTTAAGTTTCTTACTGTTGATGATCAAGCATAAAGTAGGAGAAACTCTAAGTTAATGAGCCTTGGCAGTTAAAGAAAACAATGTTGTTCATCCCAAAGGAACACACTGGATACATTTGGATCCCCTCAGGCAGTATCCTTAAATAATTTTGGATAGGAAAGGAGAAAGAAGAATTAACAACAATTGCCCTGCATCAATTTAGCCTTACAGCTACTAACACCAAGGGGATTCTTGCATTGGAAATGCCATGCAGAACGTCTCAATGTAAAGCCATTAAAACACAACTTCAGACTTTACATTAAACCAAATTTTAATCTGCCTGTCCTTCCCCTCTTTCTCTTTACACACAATTTAAGAGAGCAGAAATACTCAGGTACTATTGATAACAAGAATTCCAAATACCTAAACGACAAGGGGCCTGGAAGGAGCTTCTCAAAGAGGAAAAGCTTGACTACAGTTAAGCTCTGACATTGCTTTAGAGAATGAGCAAGGGTTGTTCCAAAGGACTGCTCTGTTCTTTACAAGGACAGTGAAAAGCAACCAAAAGAAAAGTGTGCTGAGGCCACTAACTCAATAAAAAATTATAAAGAGCAGAAAAAAAAGAAGAATAACAAACAAAGAAAAAAAAACTAAAAAATTCACTGCCATAGTAATTATATTTTGTATAGCCAAAAAGAAACCAAATTCCTAGTAGATATAAAAGAGATACCAGATATAAAAAGCTTCTAGAGTAAATTGCAAAAAAAAGTGGGATAAGGTAAACAAATCACTGGTCAGGATATTGTCTTCCAAGACAGAAATCTCATCTTCCTATACTTGGATGGACTGCTACTCTCCTCTGGGCACGAAGAAAAGGAGAGACAGCACTTCTTGTCAGTCACTAATAATCTCTCCACTCAGAGACAGCTTTAACCTCTTAAAGTCAGACCACCAAAGACTGTACCAAGGACAGGCTAGTCACAGACTAGAAATGACCCACTGTCTTCTGAACTATCTGATAAGAGTTAATCAACAAAATAGAAGATTCAGAAGTAAAGAGTTAAAAGAGATTCCCCATACTCTGTTTGATATGTCTTTTTACATGAAGCACACGTCAGATGGCAGGCCCATTAAAAGGCAAACAGATCCATTTAAATGAAGCAAATAATCTGAGCAATGACTGATGACTGTTCAACAAGATGTATTTGCTGATTACAGGAAAATAAGGAGACTTCTTAGAGATTAAATAGGCTGTTTTCACTGAGTGACAATGCTTTGCAGTGAGAAAAACTGGAAGGAAAAATATGACTCTTTTTTAGGGAAATACAATTATGATTTGAAATCACAACAAGGGAGAGTTAAATTTTAAACCATCACCAAAATTAAAACTCCAAGCATTTTTATTAACATGTCATGTCTTAAATATCAGCTTTTTGCTAGCATAGTTGTTTTACATTCAATTTCTGCTTTTAGAATTCCCCCTTTCTTCTCCTTCAAAATTCTCATCTTACAGTCTTATGAGTTCTTTGTGTGCTTTTTTCTGCTCAATGCAAGAATAAATACACAGGGATAGCACTTCAAGATGTGTATTTCCGATTGTATTATGGGATGAAGAAAAGAGAGGAAAACAAGGAAAAAAAAACAACTTGGTCAACAAAGCTGAAGAATAAAATTGGATCTTATATTTTGCATTTGCACGTTGCAAGGTTAATTTTTTGTGGGTTCATATTTAGTATATACATGCAAATGCACATACAGGTGCATATATTATAACTGCTACTGTAGTACTCCAACAATTGCTGTGGGAATGTTTAAGAAAGATTATTCTCAATGCTAAAAATTCCACAATTTATCTCAGTACACCCTCCCACGGCTGACAGTTTAGCAGGTGTTCTATTGCAACAAGCAGCAGTTCAGCTGCCACCTGGTAGGCATAGCCTTACTTATCAGCATTCAGCACATTTCCACTTCTATCACTTTGAGTCATGAGAGATCACAGCCTGGTTTTCTCTATTCACTTTCTCACTGAATCCCATTAATCACAATTACACTTGGGTACAGTCTGCTTCCTCCCAAGACTAGGTGACAGAACCAAACTTAAATATTTAACTATTTCTAGCACCTTTTTTTTAAGTCGAATACATGAATAATCAAGACACTAAATAATAACATCAACTCCGTCACCCACCTCAAATGTGTGGTACTGAAAACAAATATGCTGGCATTCTGCAATATGCTACTTTAAACACCAAGCACTGAAAATTATACTGTTCAGCATAATGTTCTGTAAATCCAAAACTATAAATCTAGTTACAAAACCTTCCAGTTTGGAAGGTTTCATCTGACACTTAATGATAAAGCACAAGGCTATGAAGGGAATCAGTATTTACCTATATATTACAAAAACTGAACTCAGCAACTACATTTCCATATGATAATATATCATTCAGGAAACAAACGACTTCTACATGAGTAATTTACTCAAAAAAGCTTGCTTTCCAAGGCAGGCAGTATCATTCTAAACGCCTACATTTTTTCAATTTTATACATAGGTTGATTTAAGTATGAAAAGTGAAGTGATATTCCAGAAGGCTTACAACAAATCAGTGGCTTCACCCCACCTGTGCTGAAAACAGTGTTTATAACACAGCAATTTTCATTATTGCTGAGCAGTGCTTACACAGAGTCAAGGCCTTTTCTGCTTCTCACCCCATCCCACCAGTGAGCAGGCTTGGGGTGCACAAGAAGTTGGGAGGGGACACAGCTGGGACAGCTGACCTCAACTGCCCAAAGGGATATTCCATACCATATTACGTTATCCTCAGCATATAAAGCTGGGGGACAGAAGGGTGATGGCATTTTGTCTTCCCAAGTAACCGTTACACGTGATGGAGCCCTGCTTTCCTGGAGATGGCTGAACACCTGCCTGCCAATGGGAAGTAGTGAATGAATTCCTTGTTTTGCTTTGCTTGCATGCACAGCTTTTGCTTTACCATTAAACTGTCTTTATATCAACCCATGAGTCTTCTCATTTATACTCTTCCGATTCTCTCTCCCATCCCACCAGGGGGGAGTGAGCGAGCGGCTGTGTGGGGCTTAGCTGCTGGCTGGGGTTAAACCACAATAATACTATACATGAAAACATTCACTTAAATATTATTTCTATGGGCTATGTTTCATACTTTTACAAAAGTATCAACCAAAGCAGATAGAAAACACTGCATTATCCTGTATTCTAGGCCAGGGAACATAATAAGCTAAGTTTGTATACACAGGTCCACATGATATCAATAAATAAACACTGCACCAGAACAGAAACTGCAATAATAAGCAAGGATTGTGGCAAGGACAGTTTACAGGACTATATTGCAATGGGAACGGAGTGAGAAAAAGTATATATTGCCTGGTTCTTCTGAACACCTTAAAACAGTCTGTGCAGTGGGAAATCAAGAATCATAACCCCTTAATGATCAAAAGGCTTTTAAAAACTCAGTATAACATAAACAGATGTTCAGGCACATTCAGGCTTCTGAATTAAGCTCTATTCTTCTGAGTAGGCTTACAAAGCTCTTGAATTCAGAAATTTAGAATTTGCAAAGCATTCAGGATATAGAATAAATACACTTAAAGATAAAGCAATGCCATAGAAATGTTTTTATTAGCTGGCACCTATAGGAAGTTCAAAGTGGAAAACAATCAGGTAGAAAATCCTGTAAGAAAGGAGAAGAAGCCAAATACTTCAGAAGTTTTTTAAAGCAGATATGTATTAAATTCATCCACAAGGAAGAAAGCCAGTTATTCTTCCCACTTTCTGTTTATACAATGTTCTTATCAAATGATCAGTCTGCCACTACCTAGCAGCACAAAATAATTATTCGCTCTTTTTCTAATATATTACAGCTTTTAAAATATATTTTAAATTAAATAAAAAATGAAGGCTACAAGTGTCTTCTGCTAGAAAATTCCAAGCTAAATCATGTAAAAGTCGTAATACTACAAGCATTTGTTTTCATCTTTTCATGGAGTCATGAAAAATTAAAATAATAATTTTGCCTCACCTTTACTATAAACAATCCTTACAGTAAACACAACCTCATTCAATGCATGAATGCCCAATTTAAAAATAAACACTAATGTACCTTGTCAAAAGGAATTCCATACTTTTTCAATATTGATGGAGAAATCAGAGTCATCTTGTGGCGAAGAAAAGCATCACATCCTTGAGAGCTGCTTGGGAAGAACCCTAATAAGGCAAGATAAGCAAAATTTGTTATATTTTAATTAAAACAAGTAGGAAATTTTTGTAATACTTTACAATACATAATACTGTTTAAACTTGGTTTAGAATTTTTTGTGGTGTCATTGCTAGGTTCTGAGAGATTTGCATAAAAATCAAATGCAACTCCTAAGTTTTTCAACTGATTTTCAAGGGGAGGGGTTTGGGGTTTTGTTTTTTATTTGTTTGTTAAGAAGTGAAAAAATTTAAAATAGATTTGGACCTGTAAATTTAGGCATACTTTTTTCACCCTTTACAGAAATAATTTATTGTTGGGTGGGTTTTTTTATGTTAACGTTCATTCTGCAACCCCTGCACACATGAAAATCAACTGTAGTGTTTAAATTTAGAAGGATTCCACAAGGAGTAGGCTTATCTAGCAATTCCATACCATCTATACAGTAAACAAACACAACTTTCTACCTAGGAAAGGCTAGAAGTATGACTGCTTTCACAGAGATACCTGGTACAACTAAAAACAGGTGGGGTTTTTTTTGCTTCTTTAAATCTTGTCTTGATTTCTATGAACAAAGATTGCTTTCCATGTTTCAACTTTCATGGTTATTTATGTACCACTCCAACAATCCTGCTTAGTTCATTAAATAATTATATAATCCAGTTGATGAGAACATGGAGATAAATGAATGAGGGGAAAAGTGAAAAATTAAAGATGAGGTTTCAGTGTTATTAAATTCTGGTATCTGACCTTCTAACCAGGATGCGAACAGCACCTCAGCTACAGTTGAAATGAGCTACCCAACCTTTCCTTCTCTAAAATGAAAACATCAGGTTCTCTTCCCTTCAACCTAACTATATTACAGTAAGAAACCACTATGTTACAAGGAAAATGGGAGAAGATGAGAAGGGGAAAGAGGGGGAAAGTTTCCAAAACATCGCTAGTTCAGTGCTTCCTGGCCTCCTTTCAGACTCCATTCTAGAAAGAAGGTAACACTCTCAAAAACTAAAAACACAATTCCTACAAACAATAAAACAAAGGAAAAGAAAGGCATAGTAGTTAATGAAAGCAAGAAACTCCTGAAAATGTCAGATTGAAAAATTGAAGGAATATAGTGAAAGCCATCTAACCACCTACTACCTTCTCTGAATACTTGCTCTCAATCCCTCTTCTTCTTAAGTACAGGTGTATTACTTGCTCTGAGATGAACATGTGTCTTTTGTTGGAGCCAAGATTGTGTTACAATGCAACATCACAGAAGTATCCCAAAGTTACAACACTAACATCAGCAAAATTAGGTTGACAAAGGGGAACAATTTACTTGCTAATCAGCAAAGATGAGAAAGTCTTTATTATTATAAAAATTATTATAAAAATAATTGTTACCATTTGTCTTTACAGTCTTTTTAGTGTTTGTACCAGACCATTAGCAAGAATCACCCTGAGATGTACTATGAGTAACTGCAATCCATACATTCAGCAGTCCTGGGTAATATGTAATTTTACTGTATTAAGGACATAACATTTGAAAATAATCCCTTTCTGTGAAGATCAACTTTATTTATTTATTTTGTTTTCTTCTGTAGAGTATATTTTTCAATGTTACCAAGACTTTTTAAGATCAACAGTTTCTTGTCTGTATTGTATATCATTTATTCTCACATGATTTCAGAGATTTCACAAAGAGTGGCAGACTACTGCTAAAAAAGAAGTTATTAAAAAAGAACTGTTTTAAAAATTTCTTAATTTTCAGAAAACAGAACTGAGACATAAAGGTGTTCGCTATCTCTAACAGTTATAGGAAAAATGCTGAGCAAACAAGAAGTTGAAACAATAAGTGCTGGCTCCTTGTCTTAGACTCTAAGAGTAAGTTCTCACTGCTAGGTATACAGTTTCATCACAGCCCTCTCTTAATAAGTATAGGAGGAAAACATGAATTCTAAGTTTCTAAACTACTGCAGTATGAATTAGTCTGACTGTACTGTAAAAAAAAAAAAGCCTATGATAATAATGACATTGGGTAAAAAAGAATTCTCCAAAATTATTTTCATTTGTATTATCATACAAATTTTACCTAGGTTTGTAACAAAATCCAAAGATAAAACCATTTCAAAATTATTACTTTTTTCCTGGGTACAAGGAAAACATACGTAATACTATTCTGTTATGCAGGAGAACTACTTAAGAAACACAGACAGAAATTAAAGTGAAGCAAACAGTATTTTTTAACAAAAAAACCAAAAGCACATTTTACCAATTATCTTGCATAGCATCTTGATACTGGAGATTATACAATGCCAGCTCTTCATGATGCAAAGGAGTCTTTAATGATGGTATTAATACTGATTCAGAAAAAATACTTTTGATTCATTTATGCATAAAATTATATTTTATGCCAGGAGAACACAAAAGATCTTCAAGAGAGATCCAGACTGATAGATTACCTAGGATTATCCAAGGTGTAAATGTGTGTCCACAATAAATATATTAACCAAAAACACCACTCAATTATTCTCCAAACTGAACTGTAACAATTTTGCTGGGAAAGCCTGGTAATTGTATGAAAGCAGTAAGATGAGGTCACCCAAGAAAAATACAGGGAAAAAAATAACAAAAATGACTAGACAAATAATATAAAAACATTGCTTAGTGGACACAAAATCAGCCACAGGACATGTAACTAGTAAAAAGGCTTTCCATCATAGTTAATAGAAATAGTTGTGACAACTCCAACCAGAAGGCAAGCTTGTTGCTGAATTCTAAAAAAGTTGCAAACAACACAAAACAGAAGAACACAATCTGCTCAAAATCCATTAAGAGAAATTTACAGGAGAACATTTGCTGTGGTTTCAGAGCCCTCACAGTGAAATCTAAGTGCAGCATTCTGTACCACTATAAAATCTCTTTTGACTCTGTCAAAGTCTACACTTAGACACACTCAAATTTTCCAGTCTCATTCACCTCATTTTCTCAAAAGCACTCCCCTTCAATGAACAAGGGAAGAAAGGAAGGTAGTATTTCCTCATGACAACACTCTTTTTATCAGAAGATATTTTGCTCTGCCCAGGCTAAAGGTAAGGTCACACAAGCTTTTCTTCAGGAAAGAAAATCCCTGTAGGAGAATTGGTTAGCAGATGTAAAAAATACCTAACAGCACACTGAAGAGAGGACATTGCATTAGAATCATCACAAGACCCTTACAAATACATTAAATGCATGTCAATTCAAGACATGCCTGCAACACACCAGAACCATTCTCAAATACCAAGCTGATGTTAAAATTACCAATTTATAGGATAACCAGTTAATCCTGGATATTTAGTGAAAAGCCACATCCAAAAGAAAAAATACTAAAATCTATCTAAAATGTAACTACCATTCAAGTTCTGTAGTATGTTCATGCTTTTATGAAATACATGAAATCTTAATTTAATCCATTAACATTAATCCATTAACTCTAAATCAGTTCTTCAAAAGTGCGTATTTTGGGGGAATTTGCACGCAACCTGTTTCTCAGATGGTCTCTTGAGACGTGGCAGACTTCTTTTACACCTCTTCTCTATACTTATATTTAGCCATCTGTACCCTACTTATCTTCTTGGAAATGATTACACAGAACACAAAATGACAATTCAAAACAATTACTTCATAGGAGCTGATAAGCAATAATCAAAGATCAGGGTAAAACAGAATTAGGTTGCTCAATGATTTATGTCCATGAGAAAAAGACTGTCTAGTTGAAAATTCTCCAATCCATGACTTAAAGAAACACTGACATTCTCAACACCTAGAGCAGAAGTAGTAGAGTCTACAAGGTAAGCATGTGACTCAACACTTGTGACCAAATGTTTGGGTATGAGCACATAAACTACAGGTTGAGTACATTCATGCACCAAACTGAAAGTCCAACTCAGGCTTTTTAAAAACCTTACCCAGTTAACCCAAGCAACAATAGCAAAGAATATGTGAAAACATAGGCTTCAGACTGTGTTAACTATCAAAAACATGCTCTCAGAAGACTCTACATACATATTCTGACAGATAACATAGCCCAAAATAAGATAATCTTACACAAGGTAACCAATGGTATTTGTACTAACAAAATAAAACTACTTTTGAGTTACAGTCTTATCACTGGACTGGTGAAGACACACCCTTTGTCAACACTATTCCACCTCCATAGACAATGACACTTCCATACAATTTCTGGTTTTATGATCCATACTCTAGATACAAGTCAAAGCCTTTTCATCTTTGGGGGATGCTGGGAGCAGTGAGCACTAAGCAGATTCTTAGCTGTGCCTGGGGAAGACAGGATTCCCACACAGGACATTGCTGCACTGAGAGTCTTTAAAGCATACACGAAATGGTTCAGGGATAAATAACATTTTAAAATAAGTTCAACTCTATAAATTAATGAGCATTGCTATCTGGAAGGCTCATTTTTTTTCCACCCTGAGAGTACCATTCCTACATATCACACACGGCTCGTATCAGATGACCACATCACATCACAACTATTAGTCATGCAAACTGAAGTGGATTGGGTTCCATTCCCTGATTGATTATTGTTTTCAAGATAATTGGAATGCTATGTGCTATGGCACTAAGAACGTGTCCATGTTTTCAATTAAACCATTCAGCTACAATCATACATGCACAAATTACAATGCTAATCCCAAAAGAGTAATTCTNTTAATGTAATTAAAAATAATCCAAATTAACACAATTAAGCTCAAAATTACGGTAATTTTTTTACTTATGTAGAGCTTCAGTTAAAGGACTTAAAACATACAAAATATTAATCATAATTCACTGATCAGTACTCTTGGAACACAGGCAGAAATGAAAGGAGGGCTGAGATTTCTAGTCATTTGTAGATTTTACTTTGGTAGGTATAAATACAAACTTCATATAATTTATTTAAATTAATTTGCAGTGATTTGAAGTAATTTGATTTAACTTTTTGTATTGCACATAAAAGGAATTAGGAGGATTAGTTTGCATGACAACAATCCTCAGAAAGAAACAGTGGCAATTTGTATGCTATACAAAGCACAGAGTACAAAAGCCACAAAAGAAGCAAGTGCTGTGAAACATGAGTGTTGTTGTGACCTGATTAATATGTTACAGCCTTAATTTTATTATCTCTTAGATGCGACTTTCCTAACTTGACTCATATAACTATCAATTGAGACAAAGTTCAATTCTTCAGCTGCTCAAGTTTTCAGATTTGAGACCCTTAGAAATTATGGAAGTTCTACATCAAGTTTCATTTCAACAACTATTTATACTTGTTTTCATTCATAACAGGTAATGACTTGTGCATGAAATGAATTAATTTATACTATACACCATACAATGTTTTTTATAACACCCCTACATACTTACAATATATTAAACATTAGTTTAGTTTCTTAACGTAATTGAACACCACAGATAGATGTCATCTCCCCTCTAAAACAGTTTCTGCAATTAAATGATCTATTAAAAAATCCTGAAAATCTTTCAAACTGTCATTTCTGATTTGCCACTCTGCTTCTATCCTCTTTTTTTTCTAACCCATTTTGTGAAACACAAAATCCTTAAGAATACCATGGTATTACAGATTAACATAACAAGAAGTATAAAAATTGCAGTTAACAGCTCACTTGAGATTTTTATTACATTTATGTCTACATAAAATTGAAAAAACCTACATAAATGAGAAAGTAGCTGAAGGGCAAAATCAAACTGTTGTCTTTATTAGATGCAAGTCTAATGTCTTTTAGATAAAGTATTTGTAGGTGCCACAGTCGATCATGATTTCAATGGAAAGCAAAAATGCAGCATTCATGCACAAANACATGCACAAATTACAATGCTAATCCCAAAAGAGTACTTCTACGACTCCATTGACTTGAACAGGGCCATTGGCTATATACTACCTTTTATGATCAAGGATATCACAATTTGGCCAATAATAAAATCATTATTTAAGTACACACATATAAAATCATATTCTTCGGGAACTTTCAATTCAAATTCTGACCAGTCAATGAATGAGGCTAGACCTCCTATCTTTTTCTACACTTCCATACTCAAGTCTTCACTTGAAATTTTACAGTAAAGGTGCTGTATTTCTAGTTTATTAATATTAATTTAAAA
>VZTQ01008315.1:33204-87429 GCA_013400755.1 Pelecanoides urinatrix
TCATGTCTTTTGATGTTTATTACAGCTAAAATATTGAAGATTACTGAAAAGCTTCTGCTTCATATCATTCTGCTTTTCTGAACACTTTGTTATTCACATATTTACTGCACTTCATAGGTATACTGTATGTATTAATTAGGCTTTATTATTGACTTAAACTGCTTTAATGTGATATAATAGGCTTTCATTTCAGTTTAATGTTGCAACAGCATTGGATTGATTCTTCTCTATAAAAAAACATGGTTCAGAAAAGAAAATGCATACTCAGCTGTACAACATAGTCCAAATCCACATTTTCAAACTAAGCCAACATACAGCTTTTTTCTTTTACTACACCGTAAATACAGATTTCATTCACCTCCCCTGACAACTCACTCAGAAAACCAAGTGAAGAATCCTAGGCCCCTCACTTTGCACAAGAAATAAACATCCCCCTACCTCAAGCTCTCATTTGCACATACAGAATTTTACTCTATTACAGCTGAAACTGCTGCATAGAAGCAAGACCCTTCCACCACAGAAGTCAGTGCTCTAAGTTGAAATGTAGCAAAACCCATGCCTACTGACAAGCCACTCCAAACAGTATTAAACAAAAAGAGACTTTCAGCTTGACTCTGCTCAATGTTTGCAGTTTTAATCAGAATTTCACTGTCTTACAAAAATAGATTTTGTTTCTCTCCATTTGTACTTCCAAACTGTTTGTGCCTGTTCTCCACTCCATATTACTATGTATATACTGATGTGTGTGTAATCTACACTATATGTTTGCATCTTTCACACTCCAGCACAGATAAATGCTATGTATAGCATTATATACTGTACTATATGTCATTAAATATACAACTCTATAAAGTAAAACATAAACAGACAGTGTTTATGTCTAATAAAAACCTCAAACTAGAGACTTTTCTTTGCCTTACCTGTCTCTAATTGGACTGGTATTCTTCGTAAAAAATTACTCTTTCAAAAGTACATGTTACTTCATTTTTGTGATAATATACAGCCACATGCTTCCATTTGTACACGTAAACATGTAAGTACTTATCAATATTACAAAAATGCAAAACTGGACAATTGAGCTCTCAATAAATCTCTCGGAAAGATAAGATGGGAGGAAACTTAACTGGGCTATAGCTATTTATTTAGCTAATCTAAAATTGCCAATAATTAGCAATAATTAATTCAATGCAAGTTGGTGCTTTTCATCGTTTTCATTTGGGGTCTGTGGCAACATCTACTCCTCAATCCTTTATTTCTTCCCACTGTTGCCATCGCTCTTTTCTCAAAGCTAAGAAAAGGACCAAGGAAAGGAGACCATCTTTGTGGTATCAGACATTAGGAGCCCCAAAGTCACTCTCCAGGCCCTTCAGGGCTGGTTCCTAACACAGTTTATTAGAAAACTAAGCTTTTTCAACGCATATGCACCTGCCTTGGATACCAGTCAAATTACAGTTACATGAATCTTACTGGATCTTCGGTCTACTGTACAGAACATGAAAAAAAAAAAAAACTCCCAAACTCAGGTGACTAAGTCAGAGAAAAAAGTATTCACTCTTAGTCTCAATAGTTAGCTCATATGAGAACTTCAGCAGTGTTAAAAGCTTTTAGAAAACTATTTTTCATCATCTTGTGTCCAGCTTCCTTTTAGCCCCATTACCAAACAGCCACTAACATTTGTTTGACTTCTCATATCTTAAGGCCAAGTCCNACTGTTTATTCATGAATTAGTGGCAATATAAGCTCCCTGTTCTACCTATATTCTTCAGATCCCCAGCAGAGGGAACAACAGATCGTAGTCTGGTAGCTGTGGTCACTCAAGTCCCGTGTTTAGCTCAGAAAACATGGTTGGTGACAATTAGGATAGCTGACTTTATGAAATGAAATAATCTTCTGGGAACTTCACTGAAAATAGCAATTCACAACCTGCTTAATTTTAGTAACTACTTCAGTTACTATTTGATTTGATTTTATACTCAGATATAAAACCTAAATAACCTTTGAGGTACTGCTACCTATACAGTTTCTGTTCTATGAGAATGAATTTATTTTTTCAACAACAACTGCTTGCCCATTACAGTAAAATACACGTTTTACCTTGCATGGCAAAGAAAGAGAATCCAGTACAGGAAAAAAAAAATATGGATTTTACTCAAGTTCAGTTTTATTAGGAATGTTTGAATGTTGCACAGAGATGCACTCCTATAACTAGATGCCTAAAAAAATGCTTCCTCTCCTTTTATTTTCCTTTAAGCCAAAAATGGAATCTTTAGTAAAATTCACTTGAAGATATTAACAAAAAGCACATGGACCACAGATGAAACTGCTTAATTCAAAAGAAAACATAGAATAAAATTACATTTCAGAAGACACAAGGCAAACTAATACTGTATCTCCACGGCAATATCAACTTTCAAATTTCCATTTGGGAGACTTCTACAAAACATTAGACAACATAAAATGATTCTACTACATAAAAAGTGCTTACGGAAAACTGGACTAAAAACACTTAATATGAACTGACAACAAATATTTTGAAACAATGCTAGGGCATGACTTGTTGGACACTTGTAACCCTTTCCCTGGTTACGGTATAAGGTATAACCATTTGATTCTTTTTATAATGAGTGTAAGTCATGAAAAACAAACTGCTCAAAGCTCCTGGATATCCAAAAAGCACATTTAGAAGGTTAAATTTCTATAGAGATATCAAAATGAGAGTGAGGAGATGAGGAAAGAATTCCAAAACAAATTTTTATGAGAAATATCATTACATTCAGGTAATTCCAGGGTAAAATACAAGGAAATAAAATATTATTACAGTAGATGAGTTTTAAACAGCTATGCTTTAAATTGATTTTTCTATTCAATCACCTTTGTCTCTTTTCCATATCTGCATACTGCAAGTGTTAAAAAGTCAAGCTTTCTAATTTCAAGCTGGGAAAGCCCACTTTATTTCAGTTACTGGTAAAATCATTGTATATAACTTAGGATTACATATTTGTAATAGTGCTCCTGCGCCCATTTGTGACATTAACATGCAATAAAAATTTCAATTTAATTTCTTTTTAGACTTGCCTAGTTGGCTAGATTTGACAGTTGCCCATTCAACATGCTTGCTCCAACTCCATTATGAAGCATCTAGTTTCACTCATCTACAGCATGCAGAAACTCAGAGCTTAATTCAGGGTTTTGAAATACTTTCTAGAATGAGCAGCCTAGAAGTTAAGCATGGTATCACAGTTCATTACTTTAAGGCTCTTTGCTGAGCCAGGTTTTCATAGAACAGACACCCTCTTCATCTGCAGTTGCTTCTCAATTTATAATAATAAACATTATTTAAGCAATTCTAGCATTGCTTCACGGTATCTTCTTCAGGATCTACAACGTAATAAAAAACAAAGCAGCACCACATCATCAAATTGATCAGCTGTAATTTCTACAAGGCCAGGAATAAAATTTTTAAAAAACATTGATACACGAGAATTTTCACATTAGAAGCTATCAATCCTTCTTACAAAGATGGGATTGAAACAAAACACTTTCAGCCCAGAGCTACCAAGTCCTTCAAGAATAACACAACAAATATCTGTACATTTTTACAGTAAAATCCCTGTAAGATCAGGGAAGAAACGATCATCTGGTTTTTTGCTCCACTCTCTGAAATGTTCTCCTGGGCTTTATCAAGAAAAATCTCCAAGTAGCCAGAAAACATGTCACAAAAGAATCAGAATTTCTGTAATAACTTCACAGTAGAAGTAAATCACCTAAACTATAATGTTAGTAAAATTTAAAAAATGCAATTGTATGTGATTAAAATGGTTGTACATTATCATCAATGTTGATTGACAATAATCTATTGAAAATCATTGCTATTTTTTTAACAGAACATATTAATTGAATCCAAACTTTAATAATTTAACATTGAAGCTTCTCTAACTCTTTGTAACTTCAAGTTAAAAAAAACTACACTGCCTTGTTTTTAAGATACTGATATAAGAATATTTATTTAGAAAAACTAAGTACAGCATAACATTAAGTATTACAGCTGTGCTTTCTGAAAAAAAATTTTACACATAATTTTTAAAAGCATCCTACATAAACTACTGTTGTAGCTAAAAATAAATACAGTGATCCTATTTTTCATCTCTATTTGAAGTAGGCCTGAATACACTTCATGTATACTTATGATTCTCTCTATTCTGCCTTTAATTAAACAAACAAACATGACTGCATGTTGGCCATAACCAATATCCACTTAGCATTAAGTAGTGTTTAAATAAATTAAAAAAAGAAAAAAATCAGAAAACCTTAGCCAACATTCTTATTAATGCAGTTTTAAGCAGCATTGCTTCAGAGATTCAAAAGTTTTCACCAAGACCTATACAAACTATTAAAATTAAGTGTTCTTCAACCATCCATTCTAATTCTAGAAAAATCTTCTATCACCAAGTTTATTCCAACATGGAAATCCTGGTTTAAGGACATATTCAAGATGGAAATTAAATCAAACTCCTCACTTAGAGAAACTGTGCTAGAATGAGGAAAAAGGACAATTTGTCTTCATTGGCTGCAAAGAATGCCTAAAATCATAAATACCTGCAACATGCTCTGTGAATTGCATAGCTGTCATTGAATAACAACCAAGGATATCCCACTAGAATGAGTCATATCTTTTAGTTTAGTCTGTATGTTTCCATAGAAAGTGAATTTTACTTTCACAGCAAGAAAAGCAGTGGAGTTAGATGATAATAATAGATACATGAATATAAAGATCTCGGAATTGTTTTTCTTTTTCCAAGGACCCCTTAACATCACTCCCAAGATGGAAAATGCAGGCTGTAATAGCATCCCAGAATAATGACTATGTGATGACAAGTCACTAGTTTCCAAGAACAGAAAATAAAACCTGTATTTGTCATTTAAAAAAGAAAAAAAAAAAAAAAAACACACACTATTAGGTTAGCTAGTAAAACAGACTTCCTATAACTCAGTACAAAATTCTATGGGTCAGCACAAAATTCTATGAACTGTCAGTCATATTCTGAGTTTCACAACTGACCTGTCTTGCATTCCTCTGATATCCAGGATAAGAAAAAAGAAAGATAAGAAGACAAGAAGAAAAAAGACACTGCATACAATTTGATTTGTCCACAACACAGATAAGGTAAAGCAGCTCATGAAGTTAAACAGATGCGCTTTTTTGACTTGCAAATTATTTGAAGTTATTAATAAATTTTTAACCCATTTACTTTATTGCCGTATTTGTTCTTAAATTGTACGCTGCTAGCATCAGTCTGAATATGCTTTCCCTTCTTCACCTTTTTTGTCTGTAATCTTGTCTAATACTAATATCAGAACACCACCCATTTTTATCCCACCATATTTATAACCCCATTACTATCTCCTCTGCTACTGGGATTCAAAATCTGAAAACCTTCACGTGAAATTATGTTTTAAAGAATGCCACAGTCTCTACCATGTAACTATCTATCTTCCCTCATTTTTCCACTTCCTAAAGGAAGATGAACAGGTATGGAGATCAGATATCTCGCCACCCTGTATCCACTGAACTCCTGAAAAGAATTCCTGCACCTAAATCACCTGCTTTATTTTGAATTTCACCATAGATCCATTTCACCCTACTCCTTTTTCAACCTAAATAAACTGCCAGGTCCAGTCTCATTCTCCTAATCCATCTCATTTTGGCGGTCTAAGCATTCTCTCTTCAACAATCTGGTCTCTTTTTCTTGACATTATCACAAAGACAGAACCATCTTCTCTTCTGTAGCATATATTCCTCTTTACTTTACGACTGACCAACCCTGCAAGGCATTTTGTGATTTATGAAATACATTACTAAACAGGAGGGGTTTGTAACATAATGTATTGTTTCTTGCCATTTCCAGTCTTCAGAAGAGCTAGGAAGCAAAGACCAGATGGAATGTCACAGAAACATCACAAATTGATATGTAAGTTATGTGTGTATTATACTGCAAGTTTATACTATGCCCCTTTCAACAGAAAGTAAAAACTCTGATTCTTTACGCAGAAAAGAATTCAGACCTCCACCATCAGATATAAAAGGTGAACAAAATGAGCACAGTTTTTAAAAATATTTACTTTCTACAGTAAAATATTATATGCTCCACACATCTTTACTCTTTTTCTCTAAAATTAAAAAAAAAGAATGAATGAGTCCAATTATTATTATATTTGAAATATCCACAGTGCCATGAAAATAATTACTTTGGGCCTGCTTAATAAACACTTTCACATATTCATTAGTAATATTCTTCAAGAAGATTGACATCATCTTAACACTTCAAAAAATTCCTATCAACACCACTGTTTTTCATGAGTCAGGTAAACAGCACAAGGAGTAAGCACTGCTTTCAGATACTTAATAAACCCAGAATTATTTTCAAAATGTAAATATCTTATTCAGATTATTTTTATTTATAACTTAATAATACAAATTGAAGCATTATCTATTTTACCCATGATCTAATACACATACTAATAGCCTAACATTTGTACTATGAACAAATATCTAGTTTATGCTAGGCATTAATTTCCAAGAGCAGTTCAATACTTTAACAACATGACAAAATTCCTCAAATTATTACACAAAATAAAAATAAATTCTCTTTAGTCAGGGTCTATACTCCTGAAATAATAATTACAATAGAAGAAAATATTTAACAACAAATGGCAGAGTGAATAAACTTTTAACACTAATAAGCAGTTCATAGATACCATTATGAAACATATCAAGAACAAACTGAATTAATAAATTAAGTAAATCATCAATAACACCAATGGTTCTTCCTGGCAAAAAGACCTTTTTTCTAAGAAACTGTGATGTAAAATGACATACCATCTTCAAGATTTCTTTCCCCTCAGAAAAAAATGCAAAGAAAAAGTTGTGGTAAAAATTCTGCCTGATAACAAGTAATTTTAATAGACTCTATTCCCCTTTCCAGCAAATCTTTCCTCACCATATTCCCCTCTCTTCTTCCCTCATATTGTTCTGTTTCAGAGCTTCTAAGTTTTAACTCCTTTTCTCCTTCGAATTATTTCCTCTCTTTAGCACTTTTTTGCAAGCAAAAAATAATCTCTAAAGTAAACATATGTATTACACAAATATATACATACACAAACACACAAACAGCCATAGTCCTTATTCTGCAAATGGTTATCAGACACACTTTTCCCCTGTGCTTCATATGAGGCAGTCAACGGATGAATCAGTATACGTAATATAAAAATACAAACTTCTTTGCATACCTCTTGAAAGTGAAACTGCACAAAGCGTAAGAAGAAATGAAAGTTAATCCATGCTTAAACACTGGAGAAAGTTTCAAATTCTATAGAATGCCATAGCAGACAGATTTGGCTGCTGCCTACAAGTTCTCATTGGGGCTCTCAGGTGGAAGTGGTTGTCTTCTCACAATTCAGAGAAAATACACTACCTATCATGCTTCTTAATAAAGTATTTTTCAGTTCCCCTACGACCAATGTGGCTGTCTTGAAGAACTACATGTATACCCAGTAAATTTGAAACACATGTATTACTACTGTATAGGCCAGGGTATTTGGTTTCACTAAGGAAGCACTTGTCAAGTCAGATTAATTTTTTTAAGAGCAGACAAGATCTTTACTATCTGTATCCTAAGATTCAACTCATCCTCCACTTTTTTGAAGAAAATATTATACTATTATCACATTAACACAAGACACATTTTACTGATATAGGAACAGCATTAGCATAAATTATTGCAGCATTCCTCCAGTAAAAGCACATGTGTAACAATAAATAAATCTTTGTCTTTCATTCAACTTTTCTCTAGCATTGCATTTCTTAATATGGACCACTGTGGTCCAGAAAATGAAGTCATATCCACCACTATTTCTTCAAAAGATGAGGAAGTCAGTGTTTAATGATTTTGTTCATTCAGAAGTAATGACGTAGTTTCTGTAAACTAGAAAAGCATTTATCATATTATCAACTCAAACCTCCTTCAAAATACTTAAAGAAAAAAGCTTTCTTAGCTTCTATCCATTGTCTAAGGACTACAAGGTTTAAGTAAATCTCTCTACTACTTGGAATTTTACAATATGCACTGAGGTTTTCTTTAAATAGGACTTTTAAAATTCCTAAGAATCCAAAATAGTTTTCATGCAATCATTGTTTTAGTTAAATTTGTCCTATTATCTTAGAACATCTTGGAATTACCTATCTTTACATCCATTTTTAACAAAGATATCAGTCTTATGGCTGAGAAGACTTTCCTAGTATGTATAATTCTATCAAAGCAGAAATTTTAAAATATATATGTATAATTAATCAATTCAAAACATAGACTTGCATTACTACAATAGGTGGTGTTTACCTTCTCTGTCTAAATGCAAGAGATCCATTATACAAGAAAAGCAGGTAAACATAAAGCAATGACCTAAGAACCAGCAGCTGACCAATTTACCACCTTCTCAGTTTAAATACATGATATTGCATAGGTCTTTTGTCTTTTGTATGGGGATAAAAATAACGTTTTATGGAATTACAAGCTACAAAATTTTCCATCTAAGTTTGGATGACTAGAAAGTGCCAGAACCGAACTAAGCATAAAATATCTTTTATGTATCTTTCTAATAATTTTATGTTCTTTTCACAGGTATTTTGAAAAAAATAAGACTTTATGATGAAAAGGAAAAAATTTTTCTCATGTACTTTAAGATACACATATACCAGAATCTACACATATAACATTAAACCTACTTGTCTCTCTATTATGGCTGTTCAATCAAAAAGTCTAAGATTATGGAGAAAGGATAGCAGAAGCTTCATATTCAGGAAGTACCTTTAACATTGATTCTTATTATCTCCTAGTGGGCCTACTAAGTTAACAGTAGACAATATGACTCTGATTCAAAAAAGTAATTAAATGCATGTTTAATATAAACCATATTAGGCCCAAAGGACAACTGAACTCAACAAACTGATTTCAAAGAGGCCTTACAGAAATTCCCTCAAATAGTTTTGGGGTTCCCAACTCGAACTTCTCATATTGAATCGTTACAATCTTTTTCTATTGAACTCAAATAAGCCTTCTATACTTATCAGTCTTTTCCCTTAAAATAAAAGAATGCATTACTGTGATGTTCTTTACATCATAAATCTCACATATTTCATAGCATTCTCATCTTAAAAAAAAAAAACAACACTACTATCTTAGCTTTTCAGTAAAGCTTATCACTGTGAAGCAATTGTACCCCATCTGTTTGGTTTAGTCAGCTGAAAAAAATAGATAAATGAAATCATCTTTCATAAAAATTTTAACTTGCCATGACTTTGGCTCCCCAAAATGGAGATAATTAATACTGTAGAGATCCATGTCTTCAGTGTGCCATGCAAATGTTGTTTTCCACATGCCAAAATACAGATATGGCGTATTTACACCCTCAATAGAAATTCCACAGTCTTCTCCTACAACATCCAATATTGTATTAAGATGGGCAATATTCCATTCCTCAATACCCTGAAAAAGATACATAATAAATTTATTAATAAATTTATAAAGTAATGCGATTTTATATAATAGTCTCAATCAAAAGATACACACCTGATCTAGCCCTTCAAAAGACTGCAGATTAATACAAATTTGTAAGCACTTTAGAAGACAGTTGAAGTTACCTGAAGAAAAATTCTCATGACCTTACTACGATTTAGATCTGGTTCTAAGTCTGAGATGTTCAGAGCAGAGAACATAAGGAAGTTCATATCTGCTTAATTCTTAATGCATCAAATCTAACATGGATTGAAATACCATACACAATAGGAATAATAGCTGCAGACAAAATCTTTGGTGAGTTAGTAGCTGGAAGACACTAAGTTTCAAGAGGCCTATCTATGCTTTTTAACTACTTACAAAGTAATAGTAAAAAATATGAAAAATTATTTAAAAATTTAATTTACGTGTGTAAATTTACCATTTGTCTGAAAAGTATAAAAACAAAAACCATTACATCACTTCAGAGGCATTTCTAATCATAATGATGTACTGCATAAGAAATATACCACAGAAGAAATCTATTGATTTCATGGGATTTCAGCTGTTTCCTCACATTATTGCCTATAAAATTTGTATATTAAAAGCCATTCAGAAAGCCATGCATGTAGTTTTTGTGGTATTTCAGATTCATCCACAAAGCGCAATTCTAATTTCAGGTAATACAGCATGTAAGAGTCAGCATAACCAAGATCAAAGCTACAAAACTGAAGAGAAAGAGATCAGACTTCATTATAACAGCAATTATTAGCACCTCCAGGGAAGACATTAGCTGGTGCTCAAGCAGTCAGAAAAACAAGAAATATAATCAAAACTATTTCAAACTCAATTTAGGCAAGTTTCTTTATTGGGAAGACAGCCCCTAAACATGCCCTTAACCATGACCTGCTCCGCACCCCCCATCACTGAACTCTGTACAGTTCTGGTAATCTTACTCAATTTTGGAGAACTAATCGATGGCAGACTGCAGTCCTGATGCAGCTGATTAAGACTAAGAAACATGTTGACATTAAATAGTTGGGCAGGTGGTGAAGTAAGAATACAGGTTAAAGCAAGAAGTAATGAACATCTAATACTCTCAGTTTTCATTTCCTTGTTTTTTGAGATTTTATGTCAAACATGTTACATATGCAGCAACTAGAATTGATATACAAGATGGTAACTTCATATAGAAGTTCAACCTTCTCATTGAACAAGTACTTCTGACTGCCTGCTATGACTATTTCACTTAGTAAGAAAAACTATCTGTAAGTTACCTGGAACATTTACAAAGGAATAAAGGACTTTTATAGAATTACTTCATTCCAGACAGCAATTTTTGTTCTTTTTTTAAAATGGAAGCTTTGGCTTTGATGCATTTCTGTGACATAAAGGCACTTGAAATTTCAAAAAAAAAAAAAAAATTAATATGATGACCATTATCAAAGAAAAGAAACTAACCACCAATATGAACTCAAATAGTAGATGTTGGTAAAATTTGCACCTCTCAAATCTAAAAATCATAACCATCAGCAAGGTAGTAGAGCTGTAAAATGTTAAATTTGTTTGAAGAAACAATTTTAACTAATTGTTCCTCTAATTAATTTACAGAGGGTTTTTTAAAATAACATAAAATTTATGTTTGTTCACAAATTGTGCAGTCAATTTGGAGAAACAAATTAATACAGCAAAATAAGAGTAATGACTCAAGTACGTAGGCACAGAGACACATAGGGGGTTAGACGCCAACAATAAATAAACTAGAAAAAAATCAACTCTTCAACTACTCAGTATACTCTTTCTGACAGTGGGCAAAAGCAGACAAGAAACAGTGTAAGCAAAGCAGTACTTCCCCAGAATACCCTTCCAGCCTACAGCAATCTGCAGATTGAAGGTTTCTCCAGACAGCAGTGTTAATCCTTCAACTTAACAGTACCCCATGGGCTTTTTACCAACTTATTTGCCCAGTCGCTTTCTTTAATCCATGTAAGCTTTTAGCAACCATAACATCCTGAAATCTTACTCCTCTCTTACTCAGAATTATGTGATAGTTAAGAGAATAAATTATCTTTGGTTTTTTTACACCACGTCCTGTTTTCACCCTCTGTTAAGTCAAGTCACAACTAGTCACCAAGCAAACTGCTAGTGGTTTGTCACTAAAACAAAAGCAAATCCTCCTAAGGAGAACAATCCTAGGAGAAAAAGCTTGCTTCAAAATACCAAACATACCAAGTACACAATCCACAACCTCTACATTAAAGATGCATGAGCTATTTCCATTTCCTAAAGACTATTTTGGACAAGTACTCTTAGCTCAAGAGGAAACGTTCACTGACACTGGCTGAAACGCTAAAGTCACACTGATTCATTTTAACTCTTCCTACATTCCTTGAAATTAAAAAAAACAAACAAAACCAGTTTTATATTTATGCCTAGATTGTTACAAGTAATTATTACAAATTATTATTAAATATTAAAGTTACTTTCCCTCACAGATATCTTTTTTAATATTGCAAACCATCAAGTAAAATGCTGAATTTTTAAGTAAAATATCAATTCTAACTTTTCCAATAGTTATGTAACTGTTTTTAAACTTCACAATTGCAATGCACACTAAAAAGATCACAGCAGCTGTAAAAGAGCAGTTTAACAGGTCGATACATAACAATATTTCTCAAAATCAATGTATATCTTAGCAGGTTACACTGTATTTAACAACCAATATTAGAACACCAGTACACATATTACTTGACCGTGAGATGTAGCTGGTATTTTCTTACAAATACAAAAACCCATTTAGATATTATCATCTGTTCAATGTTAGAAAAATATCAAATATTTATTCTGCTCAGAATATCACAATAATATCAGAATATGATAATAATTTCAAGAGAATGTGTAAAGAAAGTATTTCTAATTTATCCACATTTTTTATGACAAATTCTTTAAAGAATACCTGTCATCTTTGACAACTGTACCATACAATCCAACATCAGGAAAAAAGCTGAAAAGTAACATATTCTTTTTTGCTTAATATAACAAAGAAATACAGGCTTGAAACATCTTACTATCTATGGTCATTGCTACGCACATTAGACTTACTTTGTATTTCTTCAGAGAAATATTTTAAGGTACATAGTAGTTTACACAGAAAACCACTATTCCAATCTTCACAAATTTTGTAGATGATTCAAACTTACTGTAAATTACTATCAAGAGTTTTTATGACTCTTTTAACAGCCTTTGAAACAGCTTTTAATGCAATGCAGAGATAAAAAGGGACACTTCACAAGCAGCTCTCAAATATCTGAACACTTGCACAGTTCAGAAGGAGCTGACCCATTCTTTTCTCAAAGACACAAAGAAAAATGTAGGTTTCAGAATATTGGTAAAAAGTGAAGCTCAAGGTTGTAAGCAGTGACCTCTTTGCAAATAAGAATAAAATAGGCTCCAAATGAAATTATTTCTTATTCATTTCCTTTTTTTAAAGTACTTGCAATAGTGACATGATACTATACTTTGCACTTTACTTAAACCAATCAGCCAGTGTGATGTATTCTACTTTTATGAACATGCTGTCTGTATGTATACATTAATACACACAATCCTTTTCCAGTGTTTAATTTTTCCTGTGATTATCTCATGGATTCATTTCAATATTAACCTGGCAAACAAGACATTTGTTCTCCAACTCGGATTAAAAAGCCCCTATGACTCACTGTAACAGCTAAAACAATAAGAGGGGAAAAAAAACTAATTAAGAAACAGAGTGGAAAGGAGTAGGAGAAACATACAGAAAAATTTGCGCTTGGTCACCCAGTCCCCTCTCCATACACCAACTCACTCACACCAATGAATATAATAAGAAACCTGCCAGGATTTATTGCTTCTTCAACGTGCATAAAATACAGACAGAAAAATGCTATGAACAGAATCTCTGCACCATAAACACACACATCAGGAAATACAAACAATCTCCCTCACCTGATCTGTTTTTCCTTCTCAATATCTTTTCGGATACAGCCAATGCTTTGCAGCACCTTTTTGAAGGGTGCGAAGAAAAACAGAAGCAAGTAGATTCTCTTTGGAAATGCACACTAGAACCAAACACATAAGTGAAGGAATGCTTACATTGATCTCAACTATGAGGAAATCATAGAGAAAGGGCATCTCGCAGAGAATCATAGAATCATAGAATTGTTTAGGTTGGAAAAGACCCTTAAGATCATGGAGTCCAACCGCTAACCTAACACTGCGCAGTCCACCACTAAACCATGTCCCTAAGCGCCACATCTACACGTCTTTTAAATACTTCCAGGGATGGGGACTCAAACACTTCCCTGGGCAGCCTGTTCCAATGCTTGATGACCCTTTCGGTGAAGGAATTTTTCCTAATATCCAATTTAAACCTCCCTTCGTGCAACTTGAGGCCATTTCCTCTTGTCCTATCACTAGTTACTTGGGAGAAGAGACCAACCCCCACCTCACTACAACCTCCTTTCAGGTAGTTGTAGAGCATGATGAGGTCTCCCCTCAGCACCCTTTTCTCCAGACTAAACAACCCCAGTTCCCTCAGCCACTCCTCATCAGACTTGTGCTCCAGGCCCTTCACCAGCTTCGTTGCCCTTCTCTGGACACGCTCCAGCACCTCAATGTCCTTCTTGTAGGGAGGGGCCCAAAACTGAACACAGTACTCAAGGTGCGGCCTCACCAGCGCCGAGTACAGGGGCACGATCACCTCCCTGCTCCTGCTGGCCACACTATTCCTGATAGAGGCCAGGATGCCGTTGGCCTTCTTGGCCACCTGGGCACACTGCCGGCTCATGTTCAGCCGGCTGCCAACTAGCACCCCCAGGTCCTTTTCCATCGGGCAGCTTTCCAGCCAGTTTCCCAAGCCCGTAGTGTTGTATGGGGTTGTTGTGACCGAAGTGTAGAACCCAGCACATGGCCTTGTTGAACCTCATACAATTGGTCTCAGCCCATTGATCCAGACCCTCTCTTTCTACTCTCAGCCATCACTCCCATCCAACTTCATGTCAGCTGCAAACTTACTGAGGGTGCACCAGACTTCCTCACCCAGATCATTGATAAAGATCTTGAACAGAACCAGCCCCAACACTGAGTCCTGGGGAACACCACTTGTGGCCAGTCGCCAACTGGATTTAATTCCATTCACCACAAGTCTTTGGGCTCGGCCATCCAGCCCATTTTTAACCCATCAAAAAGTACACCCATCCAAGCCCTGAGCAGCCAGTTTCTGCAAGAGAATGCTGTGGGAAACAGTGTCAAAGGCTTTACTAAAGTCTAGGTAGACAACATCCACAGCCTTTCCCTCACCCACTAAGCGGGTCACATAATCATGTGCTAAGACATGCAGAACTTTCTACTTTTAAAAAAATGATGAGTCTGTACCCTCTCATTAAGCCACCCAGTAACATCCTGTAGATATTTGTGATGGGCTGATCCTGGCTGGACACCAGGTGCCCACCAAAGCCACCCTATCACTCCCCTCCTCAGCCTGACAGGGGAGAGAAAATACAACAAAAAGCTCATGGGTCAAGATAAGGACAGGGAGATCACTCAGCAATTACGAACACCGGCAAAACCAACTCGAATCAGGGAAAAATTAATTTATTACCAATCAAATCAGAGTAGGATAATGAGAAATAAAAACTAAATCTTAAAACACCTTCCCCCCAGCACTCCCTTCTTCATGGGCTTAACTTTACTCCCAAATTCTCTGCCTCCTCCCCCTGCCACGGCGCAGGGGGATGGGGAATGGGGGTTTGCAGTCAGTTCATCACACGTTGTTTCTGCTGCTCCTTCCTCCTCAGTGGGAGGACTCCCCACACTCTTCCCCTGCTCCAGTTCTCCATGAACTTCTCCAATGTGAATCCTTCCCATGAGCTGCAGTTCCTCACAAACTGCTCCAGCATGGGTCCCTTCCACAGGGTGCAGTCCTTCAGGAACAGACTGCTTCAGCATGGGTCCCCCACGGGGTAACAACTCCTGCCAGCAAACCTGCTCCAGCGTGGGTTCCTCTCTCCATGGGGTCATAAGTCCTGCTAGAAGCCTGCTCCAGCACAGGCTTCCCACGGGATTACAGCCTCCTTCAGGAGCACCCACCTGCTCTGGCATGGGGTCCTCTATGGGCTCCAGGGTGGACATCTGCTCCACCATGGACCTCCACGGGCTGCAGGGGAACAACCTGCCTCATCATGGTCTTCACCACAGGCTGCAGGGGAATCTCTGCTCCGGTGCTTGGAGCACCTCCTGCCCTCCTTTTTCACTGACCTTGGTGTCTGCAGAGTTGTTTCTCTCACATATTCTCACTCCTTTCTTCCGGCCGCTGTTGTGCAGCAGTTTTTTCCCCTTCTTAAATATGTTATCATAGAGGCACAACCACCGTCACTCATTGGCTCAGCTTTGGCCAGCAGCGGGTCTCTCTTGGAGCCAGCTGGCATTGGCACTATCGGACACGAGAAGCTTCTAGCAGCTTCTCACAGAAGCCATCCCTGTAGCCGCCCCCACTACAAAAACCTTGCCACACAAACCCAATACAATACTGTAAAGGATGGCATACAAGATATATACTTATGGTAGTTCGCAAAAGACAATCTGTAGGACTGTCTCAGCAAGAATGGAGAAATCCACAACTGCTCTGGGCAACCTGTGCCCCGGCTAAGTCACCCTCTCAGTGAAAAAGTGTTTCCTCATGTTCAGAAGGAACCTCCTGTGTTTCAGTTTGTGCCCATTGCCTCTGGTCCTGTCACTGGGCACTGCTGATAAAAGCCTGGCTCCATTCTCTTTGCACCCTCCCTGCAGGTATTTATATACCTTGATAAGGTACCCCCGAGCCTTCTCTTCTCTAGGCTAAACTGTCCCAGCTCTCTCAGCCTTCCCTCATATGAGAGACTTTCCAGTCTCTTCAACATCTTACTGGCCCCTCGCTGGGCTCTCTCCAGTAGATCTGTATCTCTGGAGAGAGATGGGGAGCCCAGAACTGCGTACAGCACTTCAGGTGTGGCCTCAACAGTGCTGAATAAAAGAGAAGGATCACCTCCCTTGACCTGCTGGCAGTATTCCTTCTAATGCAGCCCAGGACATTGTTAGCCACCTTTGCTGCACTGGTACATCGCTGGCTCGTGTTCAACTTGGTGTCCCGCAGGGCCCCCATAGGACTTTTGTGCAAAGCAGCTTTCCAGCCTCATCCCCAGCAGGTACCCCATATACCTGGGGTTTTTCCTCCCAAGGTGCAGCACTTCGCATTTCCCCTTGTTGAGCTTCATGAAGTTTCTGTCAGCCTGTTTCTCCAGTCTGTTAAGCTCCCTCTGGATGGCAGCATGACCCGCTGGCGTATCAGCTGATCCTCCCCATTTTGTATCATATGCAAACTCTGCCCCATCATCCAAATCATTAATGAAAAATACTAGACTCAGTATTGATCTCTGGGATACACTTATAGAAGTCCTTCTTGTTGCCTTCGACATTTCTCAGATTCAACTCCAGGTAAGCTTTGACATTCCCAACTGCATTTCTGAATACTTGGACAGTGTTTCTATATTCCTCCCAGGCTATACATCCCTGCTTCTAGCTCCTGTATATTTCCTGTTTACGTTTGAGTTTTGTCAGAAGCAAATTCCTCATTCATGCAGACCACTGGCATTTTTGCCTGCCTTCTTGCTCATTAGGATGCACCACTCTGGAGCTTAGAGGAGGTGAATACCAACCACCTTTCCTGGGCCCTTCCTCCCTCCAGGGCCTTATCCCACAGGACTCTTCCAAGCAGATCACTGAAGAGGTCAAAGTCTGCTCTCCTAAAAGCCAGGGTTGTGGTCCTGCTTTCTGTCTTGACACCTCCTCGTAAGATCCTGAACCCCACCATCTCATGGTCACTACAGCCAAGGCTGCCTTTGACCTTCAAAACTACAACAGGTCCTTCCTTGTTTGTGAGTACGAGGTCCAACAGACAGCTTTGGTCAGGAAGATGTCACTGATGCTCTCCAGAGACTCTTGGCTTGCTTATGCCTGCTGCTCTCCTGCAGCTTTAGGTTAAGCTACAACTCAGATGCCATCCCTAACTTATTTCATGGTCAAATCCAAACTCTACATATAATGTCAAGGTGCTGATTTAAAGTCAAGTTAGCTGCTCTGTCAAGGAATACAGCAGGAAACGTGAGTACATCTGTTGCTAGAGTTAATATTACATTAGAGATGTACCTACAATTTAGCAGAAATAACCAACTGTTAGCCTACAAACTCCACTGAATCAATCACTCTTGTATGACTAATCAAATGTGCTCCCCACAGCTTAGACATGGGAGAAGGTAGGCATTAGGAATAAAACTAAGAGAAGGAAAAGGGAAGTAAAGTGATATCTTCAAGGCAGGAGCTGAAGAAGAGTGGTGAGAGAGAGGCAAGACAATATTTATACATGCTTCTTCCAAACCTTGGCTTTTGTCTACTGAATAGCAGATTCGATTGACAGCACTGAATTCAGATGTGGTTTATGATCCATTATAAACATCAAATCAGTCACTTTTCTTAGGAACAACTTTTGAAACCAGGAAGATTTTTTTTCCCCCTAATTGCTAGATCAGTCCATGTAGGGGTTTCATATGTCTTCCCCACCTGTCCATACAAATATGATCTCAAATTAATAATTTCAAAAAAAAAAAAAAAATCACAAACAAAAAAAAAGAGGAAACAGAAATAGTTAATTTGAGCTCCCTGTATCTCATACAAAAAGGAAACAACTTAATTTGTGGCCACAGTGATTGGCGGTTTGATTTCAACAACAGTTGGGAGTGGCATGGAAGTGGAAGGCCTAATGGTAGTTCACCAGAACAGAGACTGTATAAAAAAAGTAGGTGAATCACACTCTTCAATTTACAGGTACCATTGCCAGATAAGTTAATAAAAAGTTAATAAAGTTATGATATCAGAAACAAAATAACTCTCTTCCTTCCCCTTCCTGACAGGAACAGTAAATTTCTGCAACTGTTTCACGAGCTAGTCATTCACAGTCTAAGCTGGCTCAAGTTGTCATTACATTCATGCTAACTCACAAGGAAAACAGATGTCTTGAAATAACATAATAAAAAATAAATAATCACTTCTCAATTAAACTTCCTAAACAAGCATAAATCTTAGGTGTTCATAATAAATTCATGAATCAGTTTAACAACTGCAGCTAGTGAGACTGGTACTTTATTATTGACATTATAAACTCTTTCAGGAATATTAATTTTAACTCAAATCTAGATGACCTTATAGCAACAAAACGACAGAACCTCAAACATGTATCTAATAATGTTTATAGTCTTCACACAAATAATGATCCTTATAATCTGTTCCTTAGGGCAATGCTTTTTCTTGAGTCACCTACATTGTCATTCTCCTACAAAGCACTGTAATTAAATGTAACAGCAATTAAAATGCATACAGCACAGAATAATATTTCAAGCAAACATTCAACTATCTTAAATTTATTTGCTATAAAGCTCTATACAGTGTACAGAACACTTGTTCTCACATGATATTTCCTTACTCAAAGATTTAATCTGTGTTCAAAACTGTCAAATAACCATAACAACAACCCCATGCAACACTACAGGCTTGGGGAAAAGTGACTGAAAGCTGGCAGAAAAGGAGCTGGGGATGCTGGCCAACAGCCGGCTGAACATGAGCCAGCAGTGTGCCCAGGTGGCCAAGAAGGCCAACGGCATCCTGGCTTGTATCAGCAACAGTGTGGCCAGCAGGAGTAGGGAGGTGCTCGTGCCCCTGTACTCAGCACTGGTGAGGCCACACCTTGAGTACTGTGTTCAGTTTTGGGCCCCTCCCTACAAGAAGGACATTGAGGTGCTGGAGCGTGTCCAGAGAAGGGCAACGAAGCTGGTGAAGGACCTCGAGCACAAGTCTGATGAGGAGCGGCTGAGGGAACTGGGGTTGTTTAGCCTGGAGAAAAGGAGGCTGAGGGGAGACCTCATCGCGCTCTACAACTACCTGAAGGGAGGTTGTAGCGAGGCGACTGTCCGTCTTTTCTCCCAAGTAGCAAGTGAGAGGACAAGAGAAAATGGCCTCAAGTTGTGCCAGGGGAGGTTTAAATTGGATATTAGGAAAAATTCCTTCACTGAAAGGGTTGTCAAGCATTGGAACAGGCTGCCCAGGGAAGTGGTTGAGTCACCATCTCTGGAAGTATTTAAAAGACGTGTAGATGTGGCGCTTAGGGACATGGTTTAGTGGTGGACTGCGCAGTGTTAGGTTAGCGGTTGGACTCCATGATCTTAAGGGTCTTTTCCAACCTAAACAATTCTATGATTCTATGATTCCATAAATACATTATAAATACACAACAGAGATTCTGGAATAATCCAAATATCACAAGGGTAAATTTTGAATCATTGATGGTAGCTGTCAAATTTCAAAGCATGTCATTACAGTTTTATTCCTTGGGGGGTGGTTTTGTTTTGGTTTTTTCTGTTCCATATAACACTTTATAACCTTTATAACCTTGCCCCATCTTCCAAACCCTCAGAATCTGTCATCCTCTGATGAAAAGCAAAGAATACTACAAGATCTATGATCTCTCTAGCACAATGCCAGCAATGTGCCGGATTCCACAAATAACAATATTGTTTCTTAAATAATCTACACAGTAAAAATTAAGGCTTCATCATGCTTCAGATACAGATGTCTCAATGGAAAAACGTGGAAAAGAAAATATAATTGATAAATTTTTAAACTAAAGAATAAGGACTTGCAGCACAGCAGCATTTCTCGCTAATTTTGATGGCCCAAGTACATGTATACATCACATTTTCACTGAGTTCCTGGTGTTTTTCTACCTGGAATTCTGCTTGATATTTACCTTTCCGTATTAAATGCAATATCTATAACACACTATTTTCTATAAAATGCATTTTGTAAAGAGTAAGCATTTGGGTTTGTTTATCACAAATAGGCCGTTACGACAAATTAATCCCACGACCCCCTATCTGCTATATGTTGCCCAAAACGTCAGCTACTTGTATTCATCTCCTTTAACCCGAATAATGACAATCCTGAAGCAAACTGAATGAAGACATAAGAACAACCTCTATTTCCAAACAGAATCAAGAAGATCCTTTTTTAGCACTATCTTTAAGTGTAAAACATGAAAAATATTAGTTGTGCAAGTACACCATCTGCTGGCCAAAAATTAACCAGCAAAAATATTCTAAGATAAAACATTTTGATCAGTGTCATCCATAACTTCCTCACCAATGGTTTGGTACCAGGGGTTTTTCCCTGTTTTCCTCTAAACCCCACTGGGCTGTACACCGTGACATGGCTGTCACATTAACTGCTCCGTTTGTTCATGCTGTTTCCTCAGTGTCTATTCCTTTCACAACATTTCTCCTTTGTTATTTGTTTATTTTTAAATAATACCCATTTAATCGTAACCATTAAGGTTTTTTTATTCTGCCTGTTACTGTTTTCTTCCCCACTCCTTTATTCCCCACACCCTGCAACTTTCAGTGCTTTTTTTGTCTCCTCTTCCTATGCAACTAACATCTGAATTAGGATTGCTGAATGCTGCCCTTCTCACTTCACCCTTTGCTTTTTTGACCTCCTTTCCTCAGCCTCCCAATCTAACGAAAGTGCAATTCCATAAGAAGGAAATCTCTGACCTTCTTTTTGACCAGTCAACACTTCAAAATCAGGTAATACTGCATTCTCTTTTCTTTGGAAATGTTGCTCATGTAACAGTAACCTTAAGATACTAAAGACCAGACAAAAGACAATCAAAATGAAGTGTACATTTGTAAAAAGCTAGGCCAGAGGGCATTATCTGCCAACATTAAAGTAAAAAAAAAAAAAAATCAGAGAAGAAAAAGAGCAAGCTTCTATTTCTTGAAAAAAACACTGCTTTCCTGTGCCCCTTTGTTCCACAAAGCAACAGCCATCTAGAATGTCTCCTCACCAAAACACCTCAAATCAGAACCTTCAATTATTTTCTAAATAATTTTTATACAGCTATTTGGAGACAAAATAGAATTTGGACTTGCTGCTTTCTCTAAACAATAGACCATTGGACATTTATAGCTATCTTTCAAAGATGACATAACCTAGTGCAAAAATTGAATCGCCTTAAGCCATCTTGGCTGATCATATTTATCTTTGCATAGAGTCTTCAAGTAGTTTATCTTCTGTGAAAAAATATAAAACATTAGTAGAGCCTCAGACCATTTGCCACAGGGAAATTCTACTTTTTTTTTTGTGAATGATTGGAGAAGGCAGTTACATAGAACATGAAATAACTCAAGAACTCCACACATGGTAGACTCTCTTGGAGAAAAATTTGCCCTGTTATGTTTTAAATCCTCAAATCTTTATTGCAAAGCTAACATTTCTTCTGTTAGTCTCATTACTTAAATAATCCTTTCAAAATATAGTTCCGATAGCTATTTGCATAGCCTAATTGATATCAGTGGATATTCTGTAATTCTTTGGATAATGAGATCTGTGTTAAGAGTCCCTTTTTTATCCATGGAGATCTTGGCAAGTAACCAGCAAATTCATTTCCTTAGGAAGTTCCCATTTCGTCTGTTTTAATTCAGAGGTACAAAGCAATTGTAAGCACATTTCCAGGAAGCTGCAGGCATTCCAAGCATTTATAAAGTACAGCTATCAATTTTCCTCAGTGAAAGAGAGAGAAATAGAGTATTTTAACTTTTAATTTTAAAGTAAAAGTTATTTAAAATATCACTAAATTTCCACAGAGGTACACAAATAACACGCATACTGAAATGTTAATAAATAAATAAATAGGAAGTAATCTCAAAGTTCTGGAGAGTTCAAAGTGAAGAAAGGGAAGAGTCTTAGGAAGAGTAACAATATCCTACTGTCTAAGGACAGAACTGTCTGACTCTTGCAGATGCAGAGTTTATTTCAACCTTGCCTGGAGTCTTTAAAGTGAGTAACACAAAGATTTCAAAAGAAAGACAGGTTCTCAGTCACAAAGCAAGAATGTATCATCTAAGTATAGTACCCTTTAAAAGGGGGCTGGAAGAGAGAAACTTCATAAAAAGCTATGCGTACTTCATCATAAATGCTCCCATTGATATCTGCTCCATAAATTGGTGCCACAAAAGTCAAGTTCTTCCAGTATTTACGCTCCAGATCTTCATAATCTACGTATCTTGGGGTGCAGTATCTGCAGAGGAAGAGGTAGGCAAAGGTTCAGCACAGTCTTTCAACAACCACCTTCACAATGGACTATGGTTCTGATCCTGCCAACTGAATTCTAAAATATCACTTTCAAATTCACTGAAATAGAAGAATTATCAGTTGTCATAATTCTTGGTTTCGTGATTCACCACAGCACGCAATCTCCTACCTGACAGCTACAATAATTGAAATCATACACCCACCCATACAGCATTTTATTCTTAGTCTCCAGCAGTTAAACAGCACATCTACTGACTTTCCTCAGGCTGAGGTCCTCCCTTTTGTTTCTCTTCCATAAAAAACATAGCCACTTAATTGACAAGTATTTGTTATTATCCTGCCTCACTACCAGCTCTGCAAAGACACAGAGGTGGGACCTGCACAAGCCTGTCTCAGAACAACTCAAATGTACTAATTCTGCCAAGTAGCAGCCCAGCCAGACAAAAACAGTACTTTCTTCTCTTCTTCCTTCCCCGGAAAAACCTTTTGAGAAAAGGTGTAGTGTTTTGAACAGCTGACATCAAAAATTCTACCATGCAGTGAAAAAAAAAAAAATTTAAGGGAATTCTTCTTTTTACTCCTTTAGTGCAGCACAGGGCACCACACTTTTATATGCATAAATATGTATATACTTTTGGAAGGTTACTCAAACCTCATGTAAAATCTTGTGGGAACACAACACAAGCACACTACCATCCACCAGAAAACATTCATCAATAGCTTTTGCCTCAGGATCCTTTGTCAGGCCTCTGTTCTCCCATATTTAGGTCTTCAGAAAAGAAAATTTGCTCCCCCACTATGCCAGCTCTGAGAAGTAAAGTTTCACATGAGTACTGCCAACTTACTACACATGAACTACTGGAAAGGAAATCCAAACATCAAGAATTAAGTAGAACAGGTACATCTATATCATGCGATAACAAAACAGAGACAAGCAAGTTACCAAAACACATCTTAACCAAAGCATTCTCAGCAACAGAGTTGTTTCAATTATTTCTCAGGATATGGCTCCAGAAATCAGATTGTATTTCTGCTTGGCACTGAGTAATATGGATACATAAACTCAGTAACCATTACACAAGTATCTTGATTACGGGATGCAGATATGCCCATATTTCCCAGAGGTCAAGGTGGAGAAGCACCTTGGTTCAATGGTGAATTGCGAATGCCTAAACCAATGAAAGATGCAATGTGTTAGACTGAGCACACACAATCCTTTTAAAGGCAACTATGATTTACTTTAGATGATCATGGCCCTTCTCTCTTTCCCAAAGGAAACGGATAACATCACAATACTCAGGAAAAGAGTCTTTAATAGGGAAGTCTTTTTCATTAATGAACAGAATCATTTTTACGGGAGAACAGGGGCTCTCAGCTACTTAATAGTTTAAGAAATATAGACTGCATTAAGAGTGTCATAGGAAGTTATATGACACATTTTCTCAAGAGCAGTGATACATATTTAGAAAGACCTACAGCTAGTAATAGATAAGAAGCCCTCCCAACTGTTCTTAACTTTACCCATGAAATGAAGTTGTAAACTGATTTCAGTAAAAAACATGAAAACTGAAATCAGAAACACTTACAAAATATCTTCTATGATAAAGAATATAATAAACTTAATGAACATCACGATACATATTAAAATCTTCACAACATTTTTCCAGTATCAAACTATTTTAAGAAATCAGTGTTTCTCATTTTATCATGGGTTAATCAAATGTAACTTTAAACATATATGAACAGGTATCATAGAAAATGAAATCAGATAACATACAGGTTTTAAATTTTATTCTCCCCTCTAACAGTTACTGAAAAAATAATTTTAAGAACTACAAAACAGGTTCCCATTCCCACTTACCAGAGGAAGAAAACTGTGAGTGTGATAACCTCAATTTTTCACAAGTAATATATGGGCAGAAACATATTGATCCTTTTTAATTGAAAAAAGGAGATCAGTTTTGCACTTTTACAAAGTCATGGATCATAGAGTTATAGAATAGAATCATTAAGGTTGGAAAAGATCTCCAAGATCATGAAGACCAACTGTCAACCCAACACCACCATGCCCACTAAACCATGTCCCTAAGCACCTCATCTACACGTCTTTTAAATACCTCCAGGGATGGGGACTCAAACACTTCCCTGGGCAGCCTGTTCCAAGGCCTGACCACTCTTTCAGTAAAGAAATTTCCCCTAATATCCAATCTAAACCTCCTTTGGCGCAATTTGAGGCCATTTCCTCTCGTTCTATCGCTTGTTAATTGGGAGAAGAGACCAACCCCCACCTCACTACAACCTCCTTTCAGGTAGTTGTAGAGCGCAGTGAAGTCTCCCCTCAGCATCCTTTTCTCCAGGCTAAACAACCCCAGTTCCCGCAGCCGCTCCTCATCAGACTTGTGCTCCAGGCCCTTCACCAGCTTCGTTGCCCTTCTCTGGACAAACTCCAGCACCTCAATGTCCTTCTTGTAGGGAGGGACCCAAAACTGAACACAGGATTTGAGGTGCGGCCTCACCAGTGCCGAGTACAGCGGCATGATCACCTCCCTACTCCTGCTGGCCACACTATTTCTGATACAGGCCAGGATGCCGTTGGCCTTCTTGGCCATCTCGGCACACTGTCAGCTCATGTTCTGGATATCATGGAACATTTGCAGAGGAGCCTCTTTAAAAGCTTTTCATGTCCTAGTTTTTCCTGATTTTGATAACAGCTTCTCTTCCTGCCTCTTAATTTCTTAAATTAACTTATGAGAGAAACTTTCCTTCAAACTAGGGCAGTGTCATTGTCCTGGTTTCAGCTGGGATGAAGTTGATTTTCTTCCTATTAACTGGTATAGTGCTGTGTTTTGGATGTAGTGTGGGAATGGTGTTGATGACACACTGATGTTTTGGTTGTTGCTAGGTAATGTTTACGCTAGTCAAGGACTTTTTGTCTTCCCGTGCCCTGCCAGGTGTGCAGGGGGCTGGGAGGGAGCGTGGCCGCAACAGCTGGCCCAGCTGGCCAATGGGCTATTCCATACCATATGACATCATGCTCAGCATATAAGGCTGGGAGAAGAAGGAGGGGGGGAATGTTCGGGGTGATGACGTTTGTCTTCCCAAGTAACCGTTACGCGTGATGGAGCCCTGCTTTCCTGGAGATGGCTGAACACCTGCCTGCCGATGGGAAGTAGCGAATGAATTCCTTGTTTTGCTTTGCTTGCGTGCGCGGCTTTTGCTTTCCTTATTAAACTGTCTTTATCTCAACCCACAAGTTTTTCTCACTTTTACCCTTCTGATTCTCTCCCCCATCCCACCCAGGGGGAGTGAGCGAGTGGCTGCGTGGTGCTGAGTGGCTGGCTGGGGTTAAACCACAACAGTCATCTTCCTTCATTATATTCAAGTATCTTTTCTCTCTAGGAGCCTTTGACTCACCTTCCAGAAACTTATATCCAGTCAGTTTGAGGAAATACTGAAGTAGAATTCATTCTTTTTATGTGGCCAAAAGGAATGAGAAAGAATTCTTTCTCTCACTTCCCTCTTCTTAGAATGCCCACCAAATTGAAACTTCTTAATAGCGCCTAGCCCTTCATAGACTTTTTTCCCCCTCCCTTAATATTCACCTTGCCATAACCAGAATAATGACATTCGTTAGGTGTAGTTGAGTTCTCTTAGATTAACACAAAAACTTCTGGGCGAGTTAAAAAAGATGTTGGGTTTTTTCCAGAATTACATGATAGGCCATTCCAGTATCTAGGCCAAAAAAAAAGAATTAAATATTAAACATTAATAAGTGTACTCAAAATAAAACTCAGATATAAGTCTGTATCATCTTCATTATTTTCAACGTAAGCATTTGTTAGAACAGAAAGAAAAAAAGGTAGACAGAAAGCATCATGTCTCAGATATTTCAGACGCTTTCTTGCTGCCACAGTACCAGATGCTTTCAACAACAGAAACTCAAACAAGATTCATATTGTGGTACCCTTCCACAACTTAGGAAACAGGAAAACCTCTACCGATTAAGTGAAAAAATCACCAGCTGCCTAGCATAATTCAAAGAAACCACAATACAGGAACAAGTAAATATTTGTCTTTCTAAGCAAGACCCCCATATACATACTTGTCACTGTTGGCCAGCTGCTTGAACTCCTTCACTGTCATTGGCTTTTTCTGAATGTTGTACTGGGTAAAGAGCCCTGACTGGCCAGTAACCATCTGCTGAATTGGTGCAGGAATCACCAAATCTTCAATATCATTATAATGCTTTCTTGGCTTCCACTCCTTCGGTGGGACAACCTTTAAATTCAGAAATAAAAAACAGCACATCAACAGTTGCAATACCAGTTCAAAACATTCCGGAAAAATCAAAAGAACCAGTCAAATATGCCCACATGATCAAATGAACGCTTGCTTACCAGCTGTTTCACAATAACTAACTGACCATGTAAGTGCTCCTAGATAATGCAGAAACCAATTCAAAATGGGCATAGTATTACCTCAATTCTCAAGCAGCAGCTCAGTAATCTACAGCAATTCAATCATGTGCAACTGTGCATACATACACATGTACAATAACAGAACAGACAAATATTTTATAATCAGAAAGCCTTACAACTCACAAACACTTTGTACTCCATTATATAAAATTGTTATCCTCAATATAAAAAAAAAAAAAAAAAAAAAACACATACAAAAGATTGACTGTCCCCTGTACAAATGTTATTTGGGTGTACACAGTATGAATAACATTATTTCTTACTGAAAAATGAAAAAAATACGGCTATTTTAGAGAGCTTTAGATTTTAGGGTGTGTTTAACTTACTCCCCAGAAAACTGCAGAGTAAAACTCTAATACAGCAAGAGTCTACATTAATTTAAAGTTAAAACTTTTATTTCAAAAACCACAAAATTACCCAAAGTCTACAAAAACTTCTCAGCAGATTCTAAAGCATTAGTAATAAAGACATTAGCAATTTCAAAGAAGCCCGTAGTCATACCAGTGTTCTTTAACAGGCTGTGTAATTTTGAACATTCCTTGCATATATTATTTTATCTGAAAACAGAAAACTCTCTAGATTTAAAATCGCAACAGTTTTAAAACACAGCAACAGACATTTTAATATATGCTTTTGTTTTGGTTTTGAACTTTTACTTGCCCAAAGACTCAATGATATGTTCTTTGTTCCACTCACTATACTCATTCTTTTCCGTGGTAGTCAAATCAAATTTTCACAAGCATTGGCTTGGAAACTTTTAAAGTAACATAAAACAAAGTAGGATGGCTTTCACTAACATGCATCTACCACATACAAATTACGTTACTTGAATAATTAATTCACATCTTGGAGGTAGCCTTTACACTAGGCTAGCTAGGCTGTTCCTCTGACAAGCATTTCAAGGATTCCACACAATCTTGTCCATTAGAAATTTTGCTATTTTATCACTCCAAGAAAGTAAAAAAATTCTGAAAAATAATACAGATAGATCCTGAGATCATTTGCTACCTTTGGAAAGCAATCACAAATGGGCAAATTGTAATACTAATGTACTCAAATAGTCTATCCCTCAAAGAAATCTGATCAAGACCATTCATGCGAGCAAGCACACACCAAAACAGAAACATCAATCTGAAGAAAAGTTGTCAAATAGTAACATACTTCCATACCTAATGTTTTTATTTTAAACATAAACAGGCGTTTTTATCCAGTTTTTATACAGATGCAACTCCCTCTTTTCCTTTTTTCCTTCTCAGCTTCCATGGGACTTCAGTTGTACAGGGACTACTTAGCAAGTTTCAGTGTTCTTTGCTTTTAGAGAAAAAAAAATAATCGAATCATCTTGTGATTCCTACTTATTTCTTTCACACAAATCTTAAACTATATGCACATCAACAAAATACAAAATGTTGGTTTGGAAGCAGAGAAGTCATGCATTCAGAATATATGCATAGAAATCAAATATGTGCACAGAGATTTCAGTTTTCATTATTATTAAGCATGAACTTGTAGGTTTGGCTCAAATGTATGAATACTGAAAAGCAAAATTTGCATTATCTTATTTAATTCAAGGTCAGTGTGTTTTAAGCAATAAAAATATTTTTGTGAATACAGGTCCAAAATATCCCCTTCCAGCTAACTGTGGCATGTTTATTATTCTTGTAATTAAGAGTACTGTTCAGAGAAATTAATTCTGTGGGGACTGATATGCTAAGCATCATTTTAAAAGAAAACAAAAATAGAGTCCCTGCCCCAAAGAATTTGCGTTTTCTAACAAAGGTCAGGGCAAGGACTGGAGATGTTAAAATATCATGTCCAAAGCAACACACAGCTAGTCAGTACCACAGTTTGAAATAATGACTAGGTCCCTGAGTTTTTACCACTGATCTGTCCCACTGAAGCCTCTTCACATTCCCTTTAGTAAAAATAACCTCTTCAAGGCTACTGCCTCTTCAGGCAAGTTAGGTTTAATCCATGGAAGCAACCTAGATTGAATTCATCAGCTAAGCTGTTCAATGCTCAAATATAAAAAAGGAAAAACCTAAGGCAAGGATTTCTCATTTACATATCTATATATATCTCAAACATCCTAAGCATATTAACACTATCTAGTGTTACTTAGTGTGATATACATTCAGTTTTAGATAGCGATGTCTTAGCTATACCACTCAATCTCCTCCATGAAGGCTGCACATTAGTACAACTCAGGTTATTTCAGAGTGCTATCAACACATAAATTTCTGTTAAATCCTCTTTCATATACTGGTAATCTGCTGTTCTACATTTGATTCTGAATGGCACTGGCTACTATTTCTACATAGCTACTTCTGCCCCAACTCTTCTGAAAATTGTTCTTCTTGTACTTGCCAACATCTATTTTCAGTATCATGTTCCAAAATTACTTTTCTACTTGCCAATGCAATTGCAAATGAATTTAAGTATTTTGCTCTATATAAATGCGGTTTGAGTCTCCAAAACACTTCTTATTCAAGTAAAGAGCAATTAATCTATCAGGGTGCCTTCTTTTTCATTTGTTCTATTGCTTTCATTCCTTGTTTTCCTTTTTAAGTATAGGATCCTCTGTAACAGTAAGACTAAAATACGTTATCTATGCCTAAAGCTCATTCCAGACTTCAAAAAGCCTAACACACATTTTTTAGCCAATTTGCTCCAGGGATGCCCCAGTATATTATCTGCTCTGGAAATGGTTTAATGTTGTTTGTCTAGTACCTTAATCATTTGTTTCAGGCATAGTATTAGGATATTTTTTTTCCTTTTTTTAACATTTTACTCCCTGCACTCCCCCCCACTCCCAACAATATGTGCAAGCCTTATAGACATTTTATCCCCATTTACATACACATATTCTTCCGCACAGGCAAGAGGTCTTATCCCCTTACACTTTCACATTTAACCGAAAGTGTTGGGTATGCCTACTCTGCTTATGACCTCTGTTTAGAGGTTAAATTACTGTTTCTGCATATGCATATAGCTCCTCTGGTAGTCTTTATTCTCTTTGCATTCATACTTGAGTCTGTATATCCTAGACTTAATACAAGTTAGGTCCTCTGTAAGTTCATTTTATATTACTATCAAAACAGGAAAAAATATTTTATTCTTGTTATTTTAAATCCAATTTCCAAAACTCAGAAAATGTCCCTTAAACTTTTGCAGTATGAATTATTCACTTGGTAAGATTTGTTTTAAAAATACTTACTACGTTTATTTTTTATATATAAATCTAGGTTTTATTAGATGTATCAAAAAATAGTGAAAAACAGAATATAAGAAGTCTCAAGATAACTGAGTAATATGTAGCAATTCACCCACAGGCTAAAAACAACTAGAGATGCTTTAACTGCTATTCTAGTATCAAGCAGAAGAAGGGGAAAAACAGACCTACACAGTATGGTTACAAGGGCCCTTCGTCAGTCACAGTACAACTGAAACATGACTAATTAATCATTTTTAAAAGGTTTTGTTATGCTTTCTTGTATCACAGACATTATTCCAGGTTTTCTGTAAACCCAGGCCAGCAGATATCCCACAAGCATATAAACACAGATATATAAAAATATTTTTTGTGCTCCTGGGACTATCACATTTTAACAATCTGTACATGGAGAAGAGCTTCCCAAATGGTTTTGAAATGTGATAGATGGAATGGGAATTAAATCCTAGGTGTATGGCCAAAAAAATGGAGACACACATTTTCAATCATATAAGCACTGGGATATTAACTTCAAACAAGCCAAATTATACTATGCAAAATATACACAACTACATGGCCAAATTCTGCCCTTATCGGATGTGTTCAGTTTTAGTGATTTCAATAGAAACAGCATGAAACTCCAAGTGCTATGAGAATAGCAACAACCTCCGTAAATCAACTCTTGGAATTATTTTTAAGACTCCGCTAATTTCCAGTTTCTCTTAATTGCATGCATGTGTACAATTTGAGAGAACAGTAATTTGTAGCCAATTTCTTCCATCCCCCACTACCTAATAATCATCTCATCGAAAAATGATGTTAATGAGAGAGCCAGAAACAAGTATCATTTCCTCTTGGAAAAAAATTGTGTAGTCCAGATAAAACTACAGAATAAATAGCTACAGTTTGATAATGGCAATAACACTGGAAGATTAATCCCTAAGGAAGCAGCTCATGATCTCATCAGGAAAGAAAGTGGTTTCAATTTGTATTTAATTACATTCAAAAAAAAATTTATACAAAATGTTGCTTGAAAATTTAAAAATTAATACACATTAAACTGTCTTAACTAGTAGTCTTAATTACTTCTCATACTAATCCTGAAAGCTGTCATATCTCTGAAGTACTTTGATTGTCATTAAATTACTAGAATGGACTCCCCACTCATTTTCAACTCAGTTATGGGATTCTAATCTACATCTTGCAACATTACACCATGGTGAAGAAGAAAAGATCACACCCTAACCTCTGTTCTTCTGTTGCCATGATCACCATTTTACAGATTGATTTTTGGTAGATTAGTGTTAAAGTAAATTAAATACAGTATATGACTGCATCCATTCCACAGCCAACATCTGCATTATACTCTTCAAAATACTGAAACACCTGGTAGATATCACTGTTACATCTAGTATTTTTAAAAAGTCAGTTTCACATATTCATGTGCCTAACCTGAAAAGATAACTACCACTTTGGCCCAATACAATGTTCCTTTCAGGTGTCACAACTTCAAAACAAAGTTTACAAGAAACAAAAGTTTACATATTTACAGTAAGTGCCACTCTTTTTAAAATGACGGCATTAGTATATTTTATTGATATTATGTCATCTTTCAGTAACAAGTGAATATTCAGATCATACACGTTATATATATGCAAGAATTAATCTCATCCTTGATTACTGGAGAAAATTATGTTTATCCAGAATCTTCACAAACATACCTCCTTAAAGAGTTCACTAAAGAGAGAGAGAGTAGAACAACACAAGGAGTAAGGATATGAGGATGATGGCAATATTACAGAAATTTTAAATTCTACAATAAAGGCAAAACTTTTTCACATTGTTTTCTTTCACATTCTTTCCTAATGTTACTATGTCCTTTGCTCTCCTCAAGACATCCTCAATGGCTCTGCCCTTTTTTCCTACACTGGCTGCACATAGAGGTTTAATCGCTGGATGGCAGGAAAGGAAACAGAACCAGAATCAAGATAAGAAACCAAAACAGAACAACGACTAAAGCCATATTCATGTCTCAAAAAAATCTGAAGAATATTTCCAATAAGACAAATTGATTATCTTTTTACACTTCCTACGGCCTGCAATTTTGCAACCAAGAATGGCAAGACATGGAAACGTCTCCTTTTCCAGATATCCTAAAGTTCACACACACAAATAACTAGTACACTGGGCTCAAACCATGACATATTTTAGTCCCACAGTTAATCTCAAGTATACCAACAGCCTCAGAGGAGCACTTAAACATCATGTATCAGGAAGCCACTGACCAGCGGTCCCAGCTGCTTCAATCCCTGACAGAAAAGAGAAGAAGCACAAAAAAAAACCCACAACTGATGGAGAGTAACTGAAGCTCTCACTTATTATGAATGTCTCAGAAATAACAACAGAAGTTTGCATAGGCTTTTTAAGCATTATAGTATCACATTTGAGGATACACCTCCTAAGATCTGTCAAAGAGGTAAACAGATATACAATTTTTAAAGGAAAATTAAATATAAGATAATGGGGGGGAAGAAAGAAGCTTCTGGTTTTTAATACTATCAAATGAAAAGATTAGTTGCAGTCTAGGACAGACATAGCCATGAGAAAGAGCATATCACACATATTCTTCTTTTTAAACAAAACTAGTTCATTTTTTGGTTTTTTTTTCCCAAACATAATTCTGGCTTATGTAATAGCTTCCTTACACAGCCAGAGAAAGCAAGGAGTGCCATTTATGCATACCTGGTTTATACACAACATACCAAAGAAAGCAAGCACATTATATATGAATATACAAACTGAAATAAAAGAAAATTGGTATCATCTCAGTGGCTAGTCATACGGCATTTCCTATGTCTTTGGCTAGATCCCCATGAAACAGGATTAGACACTACCAACAGTTGAAATAAAGCTATTTACATAAACAATATGAAAATATGAATTTTTTTTAATGTTGAGTCCATGTACATAATCCACAGAATGATATATAGCTAAAATCTGCTGCTCACATACATGTTAATGGCGTAAATCTGTTGATCAACAGATGTCACTATGACGAATTTGCTGTTAAGTTTACTGTTCAAGATGAGAGGACTGCAATAACTCATGCCCACACAAACAAATAGGTTTCATAATACAGTTGACTACGTGAAAAATTCAGCTCAGGCTTTCCTCTGTTGTCTATTTATCACATTTCTACTCCTGTTTGCAGAGAAAAGTTTGAAAAATATGACCTATATGTACTCTACCTTCAGAAATCAGAAAGCAAATAAACTACACGGTTTTCAAAGTGTGAGGAGTTCAGTTTTGCTTTGTTTTACAGGAAGCAGAGAGGAGGGTGTGGGCAGGGGGAAACAAAGAATTGCAGATTTTGTTTCTCTTCTCTCAATTTTTAAATGTCTTGACTTTGCAACATTAGCTTTCAGTGATGAAGACAGCTATTCCCACTGACTACTTAGAATAACTAAGCTAGGATTTCTAGACCTGCACCGTTTCCTAATGGTTTGAAAAGTGGCAAAACAGATATGGCATAAATACTTATATGATGTAACACTAAATTACATCAGACTTAATCTCTGACAACCACTCTCTGTTAGGGGAGGAACACCTGCTGTAAGGTCCTGGATATACCATTGTTCAAAGGGCAATGCAATGGTAGTTAGTTTACCTCCAATTCTGATTAACAAAAAGATAACATGATCACCATTAAAAGTAAACTATTTCTATTCAAACAGTGCCTCACTATCTTCATGCATACACCCATTGACTGTAGTAGGATTATTTGCTCCAGTAAAGTTATACACAACCCTAAAAGACCGAGTTCAACATCCGGTAGATCAGGACTTTCCAATTTATACTATGAACTCCCTATTTGTTCTGATTTGCCAAAAACTAGTTTAAACTCGCCTTTAGAAGAGATCATATTTTGTTACTGTAAATATGGAAACAATTCACGGTTAGAGAGAAAACAGTATACAGCGTCTTCATTAGTTTGCATAAAGTGTCAGAGATACCAAAAAGTTCTTTCTTAAAACAGTAACAGATCAGTATCTATTCATTGAAAATCATCTGGAAAAAATGTGAAATACTAAAAAGTTCAGTTTTGCAATCAGCAAAATACAAATACTGGGAAAACAGGTATTAGAAACAATTTTCCTTCTACATTATAGATGTTTACCTTTGCGACTCCAGCCCTATGAGCACCTTGTGATTCCATGTACGCTAAGTATTTGTTGAACTCCCTGAATTCATCCATCGAAGGCCTAAAAGTCATGATTTTGCAGCTTGGGTTTGGAGGACTATCTGACATGACAGCGGCCATTGTGGTTCACTTTCAATCCAGCTTTAAAAAAAAAAAAAAAAATAACATACACTGAAGAGAATAATCTGTAAAACAAGTTCTGAGATTCAACATACATGTTTCAAACAGGAAAAAAGCTTCTGAAATCCTCTGCCCATGCTAGTATAAAAGGCACAAAAATGTTTACTTTTTCTCCTTACTCATTTAAGAATACTCAGCCCTTACCCAGCATGAACAGTACCATGAGTGACATTTATACCGACCAGTCCATATCACTGTTTTTATAGCACATTTTCTCAACTTAACCTTTAACATCATACTAGCATCTTCCTGTGTTGATCCATCTGCAGGCTGCTGCATTTCTCTGTCTACAGATTTACATTACACAGGCACAATCTAGAGCAACAAACCCACACATTTGATAAAATATCACTACTTCCATTTAGTATATGGAGAAAACCAATTGCTCACTTCCCACTCACACAGCAAACACAGAGAAAGAGCACCCGGATTTCCTAACTCTCACATCAGCATTTAACAACAGGACTATATTACCCCTCATCCTCTGAAACCTCTTCAACAGAAATAAAGCATGCAAGTGATACACATAAAGACAACCAGCATTTCCTCTTCTTTCCATTTCTACATTGAGGATGGCTAAAAACAGTGTCATATTTCTGTTTCAAACCAAGATACAGTACTCATGAAAGGACTGATCTTTAGGCAACTGAGATATATTTTAGCTTCAGCAGGTGCTGTAATTTCCAACTATACATCACCATGTGCCATTTATTGTTCACAAAATTCTTCGTTAACCTTACAAAAAAAAAATCTCATCCCAGAATACAAAAAACCCAACTGTGACTAGCTTTTTAGTGATTTTGTTTTCCTGAGCATGTAATTTAACTCATTCCTCATTATCTCCATCTGCAAAATGCATGCAACCATGGTTTTTATGCCAAACACTGTCACCAAAAGTTTTGCTTGTATGTCAATGTATTAGCCATTAATTTCATTAGCTTCATGTCCCTTCTAGCCTGGTATGAATCGCTGCACAAGAAAGCTGTATGTGGAAGATGCCTTTATATCTTCCCATGTTTCACTCTCCTACTGGTATACCAACATTTAGCCTGCTTTTTGTGTCCTTATTTTTCCTCTCATTTTTCCTCCCCACTTTGCCCAGCACACCACTCTCCATTCTTAGCACTTAATTAGATTTCTTTTTCCACACTCCCACCTTCAGTAACATCCTATTCCCCTCCGTACACTAATTTCCGTCCCTTTTTCAACAGAAATTAACTAGATTTCTGCAACTCTCCCATTCTGAAAAATCAGTACCACTTTAATTTGGGGGTATTTTTGCATTTAAATTATCAAGTGCATACGGGCAAACACACCTCAACATGTACAAGTGGGATAACTTCCCTCAGTAGTAAACAGCTGCCTTGTATATAATACACTTCATTTATTCCCAGAGAGAGAGAGAGAGTTGATTCATTCTTTGGTTTGTTTGGGGAGGGGTGGTTTGTTTTTTTGGTTTTGGTTTTTTTTTTTTTCAAGCAAATGACTTCAGCATCCATTTATGAATTTGTCTTTTACATCACTAATATTCTTTCTTCTAGTGGATAGAGAGGAACTTTTCAGAAGCGTGTTTTATCCACTTACCTGCCTAGTATCAAGTCCAGCATTCCCACACTAAGTCAGGCATTCCTAAAGCACTAACTTTAATGGGGAGGGGGGGGCATGCTGCAACAACTGATAGTTGGAATTATGTTCAGTTAACCAATAACTGAATTGTTGTCTCACTACTTCAACATTTCTCAGATGTAATTTTATCTAAGCCCGATAAGAGCAACTATTTTTGCTTAAATCAACGTGGTATTTGTAGACAATACAAAACTGGGAGGACTGGCTGATATGCCAGCAGGTCATGTTGCTATCTAGAGGGACCTTGACAGGCCAGGGAAATGGGCTGATAGGAACCTCATGAAGCTCAACAAGAGGAAGAGCAAAGTGCTGCATCTGGGGAGCAAAATCCCCAGGCATACAGGGTACATGATGGGGGCTGGCAGGCTGGAAAGCACCTTTGCAGAAAAGGCCTTTCAGAGTTTTGGGCAACATCAAGTTGAACACAAGCCAGCAATGTGCCTGTGCAGCAAAGGTGGCTAATGGTGTCCTGGGCTGCATCAGGAGGAATGCTGCCAGCAGGTCAAAGGAGGTGATCCTCCCCTTTTATTTAGCACTTGTGGAGGTCACACCTGGAGCACTATGCCCAGTTCTGGGCCCCTCAGTACAAAAGAGATACACAGCTCCTGGAACAGAGTCCAGCAAAAGGCCACCAAGATTATGAAGGGACTGGAGCATCTCTCTCATGAAGGAAAGCTGAGAGAGCTGGGTTGGTTCAGCCTAGAGAACAGAAGGCTCTTATCTATGTGTATAAACACCTAATGGGATGGAGTGAAGAAGAGGGAGACAGGCTTTTTTCAGTGATGCCCAGTGACAAGACAAATGGCAATGGGCACAAACTGAAACACGGTTCCGTCTGAACATCAGGAAACACCTTCTCACTGTGAGGGTAGTCAAACACTGGAAGAGGTAGCTCAGAGAGGTCGCAGAGTCTCCGCGCTTGGAGATACTCAAAGCCCAACCAGAAACGGTGCTGATCAACCTGCTCTAGCTGACCNAGGAAGAGCAAAGTGCTGCATCTGGGGAGCAAAATCCCCAGGCATACAGGGTACATGATGGGGGCTGGCAGGCTGGAAAGCACCTTTGCAGAAAAGGCCTTTCAGAGTTTTGGGCAACATCAAGTTGAACACAAGCCAGCAATGTGCCTGTGCAGCAAAGGTGGCTAATGGTGTCCTGGGCTGCATCAGGAGGAATGCTGCCAGCAGGTCAAAGGAGGTGATCCTCCCCTTTTATTTAGCACTTGTGGAGGTCACACCTGGAGCACTATGCCCAGTTCTGGGCCCCTCAGTACAAAAGAGATACACAGCTCCTGGAACAGAGTCCAGCAAAAGGCCACCAAGATTATGAAGGGACTGGAGCATCTCTCTCATGAAGGAAAGCTGAGAGAGCTGGGTTGGTTCAGCCTAGAGAACAGAAGGCTCTTATCTATGTGTATAAACACCTAATGGGATGGAGTGAAGAAGAGGGAGACAGGCTTTTTTCAGTGATGCCCAGTGACAAGACAAATGGCAATGGGCACAAACTGAAACACGGTTCCGTCTGAACATCAGGAAACACCTTCTCACTGTGAGGGTAGTCAAACACTGGAAGAGGTAGCTCAGAGAGGTCGCAGAGTCTCCGCGCTTGGAGATACTCAAAGCCCAACCAGAAACGGTGCTGATCAACCTGCTCTAGCTGACCCTCCCTGAGTAGTGGGGTTGGGCTACATGTTGGAAGGGACCTCTTGAGAACCACAGCGAGCCTGTAATTCTGTGCTCTTATGCCTGTGTGGATATAAAGAAGACAGAGCCAGACTCTTCCCAGTGGTGCCCAGTGTCAGCATAAGTGTCAATGGGCACAAATCAAAACACATGAAATTCTGCTTAAACATAGCAAAAAAGGTAGCACGACGGTGATCAAATACCGGAACAGGTTGCCCAGAGAGGTTGTGGAGTGTCCATCCTTGGAGATATTCAAAAGCCAGTTCAACACTGCCTGATCAATCCCTTGCAGCTGAGCCTGCTTTGTGCAGGGACATTGGACCAGAAGATCTTCACAGTTCCTTTCCAACCTCCACAGTTCTCTGATTCTGAGCTATTCCTACCTACTGCTGTAAGCTAAACACCGCAGCTGCACAGCTAAACACACAAAGCCAAAGTTACAGTTACGAATTAATATATTTCTGCCAACTCACAGACACGCACAAAAGACATCACCTACATCACTTTCCACTACATCACAGATGAAGCCCATTTCCAAAAGCATTTATGTAAATTGATTTACCAATTAGTTTAATCAGTTTCTATGTAAATGTATTAAATGAAACCACTCATGTAGAAAGCCAGTTTCAAAAGGAAATCTAATACCAACCTTCTCATCCTAATTTTGTCTATGGGCACAAAACATATGCAAGCATAGTGCCTGTATGTGTTCCTACAAACCTGAGGCTCTGTCTTTCATAAGTTTTGGAATTAAATTTGTTTAAGGTGAAAAGGTATAAGTCTGAAAGATAACTGGTTTGCTGGAACTAACACAAGGCTCAAGCATATAACTGAATTGTACTGTGATGAACTTGAATCTATATCACAAGCAGCATTAATAACTTTCAACTACTTATGAAGACGTGTATAATATCGGAAAGGCGGAATTTTTACCCACCTTCATTGGAGCATGAAAAATACAAATCCTTTCTTTCACGGGATCTTTTTTCTACCTGCTTCCATGCATCTTAGGGTCCAGTTCCCTATCCAATGACCACACAGACCAGCCAGCTCTGTTACTTTTGGTGGAAATAAGCAGTCCGATCCATGCTCCTCTGTTACCCGTCTTCCTCAGTAAAAGACATCTTCTCATTAACTCACTGGGTAAAACAGCTCTTTGATAAGCACAATGTTTGTAAGAACACTCCTTGAGCAGATTCTACTATATAACCTCCGTAGTTTAGGAGGCAGATCATAAAGGCTATGCAGTACTTGCTACGCTAGAAGTTCTTATACTTCTTACTAGACGATACTACTCATTTTGTGATTTCTTAGTAATTTAACACCTTTACAGCTATGATCTATCAGCTGAGACTTCTTAAATTCATTTCACAATTTTGTTATTGCAGTAACATTCATTACAAATGTCAATCTAAAACAGTAAGCACCAATACTGAGTTACATGGTTTAAATTTACCACAAAAACCAAAGCTATGCTACAAACCATCCGGAAAATGTTGGCATTCCAATTCAATTCTATTAACTTCTAACACAGTTTGTAATTCTCTCAAAGACTTTATGGAATTCAAGAGTCCTACATACTTTCTTCCACCCATACCTGCTTTTGCTCCTTTCCTCTCACATGCAAAAATTCAGTTATACCCTACCTAATCATTAAAACAAGAGAGCATAGAATAATAGTCCAGTATAAGAATTAAGAGGCCTTCAGAGGTTCTTTTGCAGACAAGAACATAACTACTAAGATGCCATTCTAAAGCAAAATCTGCACTGCAATCATACTATCACTGCCGTAACTATTCCACTTAGGTGTATACATAACTACCTATTTTGTGATATTACAGAGCTGTACAAACTGAGAAAAACTTCCAGAGTTTTTATTTACTACGTTATTTACACAACAAAAATGTGCAAGATATTAGTAAATACAAAGTTACAGAAACAAGGGCAGTATGTCCATTTAGATCACACATTATAAAACAGAAAGACAAGTAATATATATACAGGGATTTTTCACAGTTATTTTACATCCCTAATATTAACACTGTAATCAGCCATTTTCTGTCTCCCTTGCAAAACAGTACTGCACGTTGACAAGGTTGTCCACGATTCTCTAGAAAAGCAGATGGTAATGTGAATAAATGAGAAGGCATACTCCACTCAAATTAACATGCACTCGGACTATGCATAACACTGAAAGAAAAAAGCTTTTTAGCTAATCATGGGAAAGCTTTAGTCAAACAAGCTCAAGCTATGAGCCTGATCCAATAAATTGCAAAGCCTGCCCATAAAGCTTGAATTTCTTGGTGACCAAGTAGTTTGCCTATGTCTTGAAACATGTCTGATTAAACAGCACAAAATTTAGGTAAAATGCAAGCATGTAACTTGTCCAAAGTTGCCAGCTAAAGAGCCAATAGCTGGGTTAAAGAATCTGATCCTCCGTTTAAAAAGTTTATAGCCATTTTCAGGCCTTGTCAAAAGACCTTCAAATCATCAGCCAGGAGTATATTAATGCTACGTTTGTCTTAACACTACAGAAGTGGAAACGTGAGGTCAGCAAAGTTTAATCATCCACATCAATGTTAGTATGTGGCCTGAGAAACCTAATGAACCTAATTCAAAATGTCCAAGTACAACACTAGAAAAGCTCATATACTCACAGCAAGATGCAGTCTCATTAATGCTACCAGTATTTACATAATCCAAGATGCAAACGAATTTCACCAGTTATGATGACAGGGGGAAATGCTTTTTAAACAAATCCTGTAATATTTAAACTGCATAGCTTGTACAAACATAACAACCTTGATACTCTGATATGTACATTAACTACCAGAACAAAAAGGTGATAAAAGACTACAAAAGACTACAAACAAACTTCTTAAGGGCTGCCAAAGCAAAAGAAAAAAAAACAGAACAGATGAAGAAAGAAAAGAATAACTTTCTGCATGCTTTGACATTAGTAACTAAGGCTGTATATGGAAAGAGTTAATTACCTACATCTACAGACCAGAAGTGTACCATATTACATGCTTGATCACACACTTTATTCTGCATGATTGTTTGGTAAGTACAGAATCTACAGGATTTTTTCTTCTATATCCTAAGAAAAGGAAAGGACCTCTATACACCACCTCAGCCAAATGAAGCTCAACTACCCAAATTAGTACCAGGCAGCTACAATTTCCAGCTTCCCCTGTCAAAAGAGTAGACTGCTTTTTGTAATGCTTATACCTTACCATATTGTTAAAGCTGTCAGGACACTAAATATAATTTATTGGTGGAAGAGTTATCTGTCAAACACCATTCTTCCATGCAGAATCCTCCATACCCTCACAACACAGAATATATTATGCCCAGAATTGGAAAACATCTTCCAAGTTTCATTTATTTGACACCTAATATAGAAATCCAAACTAGCAATTGTGTTCAATCAAATTACAAGGAACACACTGATTCACACAACTAGAAAATACTCTATTAAACCAGAATGAAACACACCAGCAAAACAGCACATGTTAATTTGCAGTTGGTTAAAATGCACAAAAACCTGCAGTCTTCACTACATGAAAACAACTTCAGTATTACAGTATTCTCTCCCCGCATTAACACTAAGCTGTCAGCTCTCCTCTGAAGGCTATCCACTTCTTTTTGCTTCTATAGTGTAAAATGAACTAACCAGTACTTTGAGTTCCACCCCTCATCAGCAGGGAACCAAAACTTTACACTACACAAGGCTTTACACTACACGAGACTTGACACAATTGTTTGTCCAAAGATGCTTTTTGGGAGGCAACTCTTGACTGCCAAATGCGGCCCTCTTTGGCCCCTATACTGAAAGCGCTGCTGAACAAGAAAAGAGGAAAAACACAGCCTGCTACATCTGCTCTGCTATACACAAAATGATTAGCTAACATGGAAAAGCGCTAAATAACGATAGTCCATTTGTGTCATACTTGCGTCACAAAATAAGTGCGTTCATATTTTAGAAGATCAGATTATTTTGTTATTTCTGTGTGTTCAACATATAAAATATCAATGTCCACAACCTTTACTCAACAATCCAAATTAAACAAATTACATAGAGCAAGCTCCAGTAAATGAGAAAAAGAAGGAAGACGGGAAGAAAAAAGAAAAATCTTTGAAGGTCATCACTTCTGACAGATAAATTGGTTAAAACACACATTTTTACCTTCTTCTTTTCTTGCAAATTTTCACCCACACTAACTACGGGACAACAAACATTTAAGGAAGAATTAATTCATCCTGAGAATTTTTTTTTTCAAATAACTAACAACAAGAAAATAAACCTGTCCAGCGAAAGGCATGCAGAAAAAGCCACAGCATTTTGTTGAGATTGATGTGAAATAAAACATACAATAATCTATTTGAAAACAGTTGTCAGATACAAAAGTTTTCAATTTAAAAAAAAAAGACAGAGTATTCACATTATAAAGTACTAGCTACCATTTTTTAGGAATCATTTAATAAAAAACACTTTATTTACAAAACTTGAGGAAAACTATGATTTTTTCCACTAACCTCCTATTTACAGAGTCTGTTCTGCAAAAATAGTAAAAAGTTTTGCAAGAGCTGGAAAGGAAACAAGCAGCATAAAACCAGGTCTTCATCTATAATCTAAGCAGCAATTTTATTTACCTCATAAGTAAAAACTCTGTAAGCTCATAAATCAGTAATTTATTTTTATCACAGATATGTGTAGATTCACTTCTGCATTTTCCTACATCACTTTAAAAAAGTTTTTAGCATAATCTGTAAGTAGGTACCATCCAAGTCCCTATATTGTTTGGTAAAGCAAATTCAAAGATGTAAGATACTGCAATAGTGCACAGTCCACGACTAGCTACAGGCATGACTTTCAGGGAACTGGAAACATAAAAGCATAGTTTGAATGTCCAATTATTACTCAGCATGCAAATAGTAAATTTTCAGTGTAATCTGGTTTTGCATACTTATGTTTGAATTGTTCCTTTAATAACAGTAAGTGTGCATGCAAATCATGTCTGCCTAGTTTATGTACTTGACTTAGTAAAATAAAAAGATCCTATTTATCAGGCATTCCAAATCTGTTATTTATGCTATTTGATTGTATTAACCGTCAAAATAAACGTATAGGCCACAATGTTTTGTATTTGTGATAGGAGGCATTTATAAGCCAAATCTCATAGTTAGGCACGTATTCATCAAACATCCAGTAGTCATCAGAAAGAATCAATTAAGTTTAAAAATATTAGAAGTATTAAAGTATTTAATTGATTACAAAAACTTAAGAAACCAGCAATCTGGATAGGTAACCATATTCTGAAGGTTCTAAAACCATCTCAATTTGACTATAAAGCTCTAAGTAGTTTGACAAACTTCATTTCAAGTTTGCTTTTCTATGTCTTGATACTACCCTTACAGCAATTATTTTGAAAAATACAAATATTACCTATTTTGAACCCATAAATATTGAAATGAAAAATGACCTGAATTCATTTCATAGACTTTGCTCTCCCACACCAGGCTCACAGCATGCAAAAGCATCTTGAAATAATTGATCTGGGACAAAGGGCAACAAGGGGAAGAAAACAAAAAAAAGTATTTTTCTCATTTTTATTTGCAATCCATGTTTCAAGAGTTTTTACTTTACTTTTAATGAAAGCACAGGTATGAAATCCATAGTCCTAGTTGGAAGCAGCATGTAACAGCCTTCCGAAACAGCAATACCAAGTCAGACCTATCAAGTTTCCACATTTGCTAACAGCAGATACCTAGAAAAAAGTAAGTGTAGGGGTAGCTTATAATTACACTTTTCCAGAATACCATCTCACTCTTCAGTAATGTACATGTCAAGTAATCCTTAGACAAAGAGGATATTACTGCATTTTGCAGACTTTGATGGATTTTTTTGCCCATGATTTTGAACCTTTGTAGGCCCTCAATATCCAAAACATTTGATGACAAAGCATTCCACAATCAACAATATTTGTTGAATTAAGTAATATATCTCCTTCTGTACATTTTGAATGTTTCACATTTTAGTTTCATCTCATGTGCACACTGGGTACAGTTACCTCTCTGCTCATATTTACCTTCAGATCACACATGACTTACAGATCTCTATCATGGTCCCCCGCAGTCATCTCTTTTCTACGCTGAAGACTCCTAGTCTCCTTGCAGAAAATCACTTTCATACTTCTGATCATCATTGCATCCTATTTCTGGATCTTTACCAGTTACTGCAAATTACTTTTAGTAAGAGGAAAGGGGTACCAAAGCTGTAAGCACTATTCAAGATGCAGGTAAAGGATGAATTCACACAATGGTGCAACAACATTCTTAAATTTGGGTGTAATCCTCACAGAGACTGGAAAGCAGTTTGGCCTAGTTTTAAAATCTGAGTTTTTAGAAAGCTGATTTACAAACACTGAAAGTTCAGAAAAATACTCATTGCTAATGCAGCCTATAATTCTGTTCGGGATACAGGTGAAGGATGTGAACTGCTTCCTGATTAAGCACTTCTAAACAGTTCTGCCAGGTCTGTCATTTCTGCCAGTATGCATTTCTCAAAAAACCTCCCTAACTATATGGCACATTATTAACTGCCTTTACAGATCTCCTCCCAAAAGATACCCTTATACCCTGGATTTCATAACTCCTTAACATCAAAACACACATATTATTTTCAGGGATATGCTATAGTAACAGTGATAATTCACAAACCACCACTACATGGCAAATCCTTTACCAGCTGCAGAACATGGACAGAACAAAAAAAAACTGTAAATCTGTCTCTATAACCTGAGAAACAGAAAGTCATACTTTTCCCCCTTAAAGCTGCTTATAGCACACCTGAAACTATATTTCTGCACTTGTGATAAGGTCTAGCTACTATTAACCTTCACAGTGAGCACTTCCCCTCTCATAAAAGATTCTGTAATTCAAAGACGTCATGCGATTCCCCTGCCCTTACATCTTGTTCTAAATTACCTTAGAGCCAGTACCTAGTGGCCAGGGAAGCCATGCACATCTTGTCTTTCTGCTGTTATGACTGAAAGTACACATACTAAAGTGAACCACATGACCAAAAAGCACATGCACATTATAGTCACACGGCACTTCCGTGGTCTGCTACAGTGCTTACAGCAGTGGAGAAAACATCATTTGCTCAGCTCGCATGACCAAAAGCCTCCTCACTCCAAACTGATCCCAGGCCACTGAAATGGCATACCATTGAATACCAGAGGCAGACCAGTTGAACTCTCAAACTGGTATCTGGGAACCACATGGCTCTAATTCACAATATTATAAGACAAAAGGAGCAATAAGAAAGAATCAACATTATGCCTCTGTTGAACTTGCAGCTCTAGCACGTTATATCACTTTGTGATGCAAAAAGTTCAATGAAAAATAAATTATATAGCTAACATTTGTACAGCAGGAACCTGCAAAGATTTGTATCTCAATAAATCCAGAAGAGATTTCCACAGGGACAATAAAAGAATACTGTGAGCTTAGAAGTTTCACCAACTCAAACATAAGCCGTATCTACAATTCCGAAGGTGACAAATCAGTTAAAAAAAAGGTTTTCCTCTATTATTACCTAGTATTTGTCCAATTTTTAGACATTTTTACTGATCTCAGTTTTGAAATATTTGTCATCATTTACTCAAATCAAATACTCCGAATACTTCCATCTGAAATCAAACCCAAACGTCAAAAGTTTGACTCCTAAAACTTAGGGATTTCCTTAAACTCTTGTATTTCTATGTCTTTATTCATAGCTCAGCTTACAGACTTTCTACACATTTCCCCAATTTTAATTTTAGTTTTAAATTAAAATTGCCCTCTTTTTTTCAAAACAGTTTATGATTATAAACAATTTATCCAGCTCTAAAGCCATAGGTTCATTTACCATTTTAGCAACTTATCAATTATGTTTTAAGCAAAGAAATAAGCTGTGAAAATGAAACAAAATCTGACCCAGCACAGTAATTTTTGTCATGCAGCATCTATTATGAATAGGAGTACTTATTTAGGTTTTCTTAGAGACAAGCTACTCACTAGTAACCAGCATTTTAATTTTATTAGACAAAACCCAACAGGAAATCATAGGTCTACTGAGCTAAATCACAACAGCCTCATTCGAGTGATTGTACATTTTACAGGCAGAAATGTCACAAAGGAACTGGAACGTATTTTGTTTGCGAAACTCCCCTATAATATCTGCAACAGTCAATGAAGTATCCTGTCATGTCTGAGAATCAGCAAATGAAACTGATTAGACACCGAAATTTTTTCAATATTCACTAGATGTTTTCGAATTTTCACTCTTGCAATTTTAACACCTTGAATTAAAAATCTTGACAATTTTTCTAATCTGCTGTTTACATATATTGCTCTGTTTGTAGGGTATACTGCCCTAAGTATATTGTCCCAAATATACTGTGCCACAAATGTTAAATGTAAACAGAATTAAGGACAAAAATGGGTGCTTGCATAACTCTGTAGTAGGACTACTCACGCAAACAAAGTTAACGACTTACCTGCTATGCGTAACTCCACAATTTTAAACAGGTAAAATAAAGTTGGAGCAAAATGCAAGCCTACAACAGAATGAATTATGATATACAATGCCACCTAAGAAACCTGAAGTACACCCTAACTCTTTATATACCAAAACTAAAATAAGAGTTTGTAACACACTCTGGACTTCGGGTCAGCAAATTGTGATGAACACCTTCATTATGTGATTTGATTATACAACAATTACTATCTTCCAAGTAAAAAATACTGCATTTATTCAAAATATCTTATGAGTCAGTCTATGGATCTAAATGAAAAATCAAGAAAAGAACTCAACACATCACTTGTTCATTTTGAGATATGAAATATTAATCTATCAAGTGACTACAGAGATTTTTTACTAGATAAGTATTAAAATCTTCATATTTCAGAACATCATCTTTTGAACCATTCATATGATCATTCAGAGAACTTGAAAATGTCTTGTATTAGCAGAATTACAGTAAAACACGCTCTCTTTGAAGCTCCGTCTATACTAAAAATGTGCTTCAAATTTTTTTATTTATGTTGGGGGGTAGTAGGATAAAAATACCACCTTCATAAAACAAATTTGACCAAAACTGACACTACCATATATCCCATTCATATTCTATTCAGCATCATGCTGATGAAATACAGTCCAGCAAAAGACACCTACAGAAAAAATTGAAAATTTCAAAGTGAATTAACTGCAGAATTAAGAAGTTGACCAATCAAGAGCTGATTAAACCGAGAAAGTCCTAAATCTACTCCATCCAATATTTTTAATAATTAGGTATGAAATCACTAATTTTTTTTTTATAATTACTGTACTTGTTCATAATAGCTTAGGAAAATTCTAATAATTCACACTTGACAACATAATTTTCTGATTTGAATGCATTACTGTGGTAATTTAGATTTGGTGCAGAACTGTTTACCTGATTTGTTTAGAAACGAGGCCAAGAGATACAAAATTCTGTACTCAATACTCATCAATAATTAAAGACTAAAAATTACAGGACTTGAATTTTTTTTCTATTTCACCACATTTACCATTAAAAAAAAAACAGTTGTTTTTTTTTTAAAACAAACACTGACTAAAGGTGTTTTCCCTCATATACATCAGCTCTAAGTCTGATCCAACATCTATTTAATCATGTCCACCTATTATGATGAGAGGTATTGTTTCCTGGGTCAGTCCCTAGAAAGTAAACTGCTCTTACACGCATCCATATCTGCACTTAGCTAAAAGAAAACCATCAGTTGCTAGCAATCAATAACATCAGCACCATTCCAAACCGATGTTGAGAGTAAGATAAGCATGACTAGCAGTGGTTCAGTTTACCCTCATTTCAAGTACTGAAAAGCAAATCATGCTTGTGTTTTCCATTGTCTTGTGTTTGGAAGGTACTTCTGTGAAACAATACCATCAGCTAATTATCACAGTTCAAGGAAAAATAAGGGTAAAGCCCAAGACAAATTTTATACCACAGTCATTTTCACATTCTTGGTTCATTAAGAATGTGAACAAAAAACACTGTAGGTAGCCTGCCTTAGGCTGTCAGTAAGTTTCTTTCTCGTGGAAAGTGTTTCAGTGCTGATTTAGTAGCCACCAGGTAATTTCCGTGGCTGCTGTTGCTAATGTCTCAGAAAAGACTGTGAAGAATCCTAAATCTGCCATTTAATAACATAAAAAATAAATGCTTTTTACACTCTGAGCTAGTATAAATCTTTAAAAAACACACGGACATCTAGTATTTTTCCTAACACAGTTAACCTAGCAGAAAAAATATTTTGTACAAACTTCTCATTTCAGATTGCCAGTTAAAATCAACTGCAGAAGAGAGAAGGCTCATTAATAGAAGACCATTACATCGCATAAAGCCCTGATCCCAAAACTGGCTCTGAAAGTGTGAAGCACCATAACCACGGACAGACAGACGTGGAACAGGCACTTAACTGAGTATTTGACTCAGAAGACAGCTTCAAAGTCTTTTTCTAACACTTTACAACTGTTAACTTCCAGGAACGCCTTAACGACATGCAAGAACGAACGAGCTGTATCAAGGCGGCTGTACTTTGTAACAAAAAGAGGCTGTTTTGGAAAGTCCATAGAATTTCATCAAAGCCCAGAAAGACAAGGATAGAGGTAGCGCTGTATTTTACTCTGTCCACCCACTTTGAACACCCGGGGAAACCGCCGGATCTCCCGGAGCGCTTCCACCGACTGCCCTGACCCAGAACCGCCGGCCGCAAACGGGAACACGAGACCTATTTTTTCCGACACCTGCCGGTTTCGGTTCCTCAGCTCGGTCCCAGCTTATTCGCAACGCGGAGCCCTCGGAGCGACTCACTCCCGGCCGCGGGGGGTCCCGACCGCTCAGGCACCGCAGCGGGGGGCTGCCGGGCAGCATCGCGGCAGCTCCACCCCTCGCACCCGACCCCCACGGCCTACCCGGGCGCGGTCAGCCCGGCGAGCGGCTGCCCCGCCGCCTGGACCCGCCGCGGCCCCGCGCTCCCAGGCGGCCCGACCCCAGCCCCGTTTCCCCCGGTCCTGCCTCACAGCGCCCCGCCTCATCGCCATTATCCCCCCGCCCTCCCCGGCCTTCCCCTACCCTCCCGCTCGCCCCCGGCCCACGCACACCCCGCACCTTTCCTCCGAGCTGGCAGGCCGCCCCACACCTCCTCCCCGCAAACCCGCCGCCGCCGCCGCCCGGCCCGGCTCGAAGCTCGCCCCGCACCTGTCCGGGAGAGGGTTAAGCGGGCAGCCGCAGCCAGAGGAAGGCGAGGAGGAAGGGGAACGGCGGCAGCGTAGGTCCGCTCCCCGCCACCGCCTCCCTAGTCCCCGCGGGGCTTCTCCTCCCTGTGCCTGTGGGACGCCTCGCTCCCTGCGCGGATGACAGCTGCTGTCTGCGCATGCGCGCAGTCCTCACACGCATGGGGAAAGCGCGGAGGCCCGGGCGGGTTACGGGGGGGGAGGGGGTGAGGGGAGAACACGTGATGAAGGAGTGGCGCCCGCGTCACGTGCCAAGAGCGGGCGGTGCCGCTGGTGCTTCCGGGCGGCACGCGGCTGCAGGCGTTCCCCGGTTTGCAAGGCGTGGCGGCCGCGTGAGGGATGGGGAGTCACGCGGTGGTCACGTGGGCGGGCCCGTGCCCTGCGGGTGGTCACCTGGCGGGGGGCGGGGCCTGCCGGCGGCGGCGGTGGCGGCGACGGGTGGGGGAGTAGCGGTGCGCGCGGCAGCTGGGGGCTGGCGGGGGTTAGCACCGTTAACGGTCACCAGGGGTAAGACGGGACCGCTGGGGCGCAGGTCGTGTCGGCGGGCTCTGCCATTGAGCGCCGACCGTAGGCCAGGTTGGGCCCGGGCACAGGCGTCCGGGCTGCCCGCCCCTCTAGCGGGACAGTGAGTGGGACCTTTCTGGTGCGTAGGAGGGGTGGGTATGTCAGAGCAAGCCGCTAGGTCGACTTGGTTATCGTAAACTTTTACACCGTCGTGTCCGTTATACTAAGTCCCACAATGCATGTCATGCATTTACTTTCTAAAGTGCCACTGTACAGTGTAATTTTGAATGTTCAGATTGCTGCTAAAATAAATTAGTCTTTTTTTTAACTGTATGATATGCTTTGATTTTTCTTATTAATCAGTAATCTCTGTTTATCTTTCATTTTAGCTTCTGGTTGCTATGTTCAAGAAAGTAGTGAAAAATGACCAAAAGATAACTAAAGGACAAGTCCTTTTTAGATGTGCTTCTTCAAGCATACCTATTATGTTAAAAGAAGTTTTACTTTACACTTGAATTTATCTTTAAGTGCCAAAGACTTTTTTCAGTATTAATGGAACCTAAAAGTACAGGATTTTACTTTTTTTAAAAAAAAAGAACATATCTAATGCTATACCTTTGCTGTGCTCAGAGACTTTCATGTTGTTTTGTCATTTGGACACAGTACTATACATTAAGTGATAGTAGCACTGTGTATACGATCTCTTCAGTCCCAAGAAAACTCATGCAACTCTATCTTTAAGTATCTCTGTACAGCACCACTATGTCCAGCAGTGTCTAAAATGAGTTATCCTCATCTGCCTAAGGAAAGGAATTTAGTTTCACTGAATGTAAGTAGGATAAACAGGGAAAGTTGTCTGCCTTCTTCCTCAAGCCTTTGGGGGGATGAAGAAAATATTTAATAATTACGGGAAAACCGCAGTTGAACGCAGTTTCTCATTCAGTTTGTTCTCTGTTCATTGATTCAATTATAAAGCACAAAAGATAGATGACTTAGGATTGTTTTCGAATATGATCTCTTAAGATTCATGCTGAGTGGTTGTTGAAGAGAAAGTACGACGGCGACTCTTGAAAGTATCAAGTCAGCATCTCTCCTCATCTGGTCTTCTTTCAGGTTACAACTCTCTGTGAGGTCATTAAGTGCCTGGAGCGTGGTACAGTATTGCCAAAGGATACACCTCACAGTGCTCCTGGCTCAGCAGCCCAAGTGATGGACTGAGGGTACAGGTGGATAGTCTGAGCACATGAACCCTCATCATGCTGCGGCTATGGAAAACTATGCCTTGACATCATTTTTCAAAGCCAGTAGCTCAGCACCTCTGTCTTGCTTGATGGCAGTCAGGACAGTGGCCTTCTGCAGAATGGTTATGTAGCTATGCATGGTCAATAGACCAATATTTTAGCTTTATTAAACTGCTCCAACACCATGCTTTCAGTACTCGCTGATCACCTTAACTTCGGTGGGTTCATCTCAAAGCATGCGTGAATTTGCTGACATGTTCTAGCTGGCATGAAGAATTTTTTTCTTACTGAGGTTTAAGTAAGGTTTTCTGCACTTTCTTCCTGCCTTTCATGTTTTGGGCTATGCCTTTAGGTTAGTGTTGGCTAGGAACAAACACCCTGGTCACGTGACCACAGCCACTAAGAAAAAAAGATGTAACCCCTCAGTTCTGTTGCCTTTGTTTTAAGTTGCCGATGCAGTATCTAGGCAGCACAAGCTTTTGACCAAAAAACGGCCTTTTTGCTGTATGATAGTGTAAGTATCTTCTCTCTTTCACCTCATTGGCAGAGATCAGAAGCCACTCCTGTTTGAGTAGTTGATGTCTGTTTTAAGTAAGTTACAAGTTTGTCTTCCATGACACCTCTGGGTCCCTGTTTCAGTGTTGTACCACTCATGGTGGAAACTTTTTTACTTAATATAATCTGAATTTCCTGTATTGCAGTTTATATGTTTGTCTTGTCCTATCACTGTGTGCTTCCAAGGAGGCTCCATCTTTTCTATGCCCTCCCTCTATGTAATGGTGGACAGCAGTAAGATCACCCTGAAGCCTTGTCCTCTTAAGGCTGAACAAACCCAGCTCCCTCAGTCACTTCTCATGTGTCATATCCTCCAGTCCCTGACAATCTTGTGGCCTTCCACTGGACTTGTTTAAGTGTGTCAATGTCTTTCATATTCTGGGAAACTGAAAACTGGACACAGCATGGTATTTCACCCAAATTGGTGCAGAATATATCGGGTTTGGGTTTGAATATTGGTTACTTCCATATCGTGTAGCAATAATGCTAAGAAATCTTTTCAGAATTCTAAGCAATGTGTTTGCCTAATGTGACAGTAGCATAGCTATCTAAAGTAAGGTCACTTTTGAGGCAGAAAAAATTCTGTTGTAGAATTCCACTGCAATACTGGTTAAAACACATGAGATGGCAGCAAACACCAGAAGCAAAGCGCTGCTAGCCCAAGGCAGAGAAGCTGTTGGCAATGGGACATATTTTGCCATGTTCCTGATATTATTGTCTAGACTGTGCAAGTTGCTGCAATTTCTGTTATACTACATTGAGTTACAAATCAGGACATGAGTGCTGGCTCTTCGAATGTAATCCTGACTGAAAGTTTCTGTAGCCTGTATCTTTAATTAATACTGTACGATTTAGCAATGTTACGTAATACATGTTGAGTAGACTACAGAGGAAATATAACTTTTTTTTGAACTATGTATCTTTTGTCAATTTTACATCTTTGTCATCATGTCTTCAACTTAAAAATGTTGATAGCAATATGTAAGCTTGTATCTCTTAGTGTTCTGGAAATTCATTCACTTACGGAATTTCGTAGCTGTTAAAGATTTCAGTGACATGAAGATGAAGTTAGGCATATTTAAACTGGGAATGATGTACAGTGAAAACAGTAACAGTACAACTAGGGAGTTAGTTTACCCAGGGACATGGTAGGTAGCTTCCTTCTGTTAATGTTGTTGTATCCAGATCAAAAGTATTTTGAGTGCTCCAACTCACACAGAAGTTATCGGCTTGATGTAGAAATTCCCAGAATATCTCTGCACCTGTTACAAAGGCTACACTAGATAATCATAAATGAGAATTCACATTAAGTATTTATTTTTATTATATTTGTTCTTGACATTTTATATTAAACATAGAGGAAGCCTTATTGCATTTAATATTGATCACTTTCATTAAAAAGCTTACCTATCCAGACAGTCTTCCCTTCAGCCAATAGCTTTTTTCTCCTCAAAAATTGTCAGGATAAAATAGAGAGGCTATGCCGTATTGGTTGAAGGATGCCTGTGGGCTCTGCAGGGCAATATTGCTGGAACAGTGCGTTCTAAGTCTACTCAAGTGTCAAGTATCAGAGGCCCAAGTTCTGGTCTCCCAGCCAGTTCAGCTCAGTTGCAGAGCAGTCAAAGGTTCATTATTTTCTAAAAGCAAATGTTAAATAACATTGCATTATTTGGTGACACTGGATTTTTCTTTGGTCACGTTCTTGCTGTCAGTTTCATGAAAAATGTAATGCTCATTTCCACTAGTACTGGACAGATGGTCAAGAATCCTTATTGTACTGTAGTGCGAAAGGGATGAAAAATTAACAATACATCATCAGGTCACCTTGTCTCCCCTCTCTGTCAGTGAGGTTGTGTTCTTGTCAGTACCTTACCTTCAGTTCACTGCACAGAACAAGTATAAAGGAAAAAAATGAACCAGTTGTATACAGCCCAAAGCATTGCCTCAGAACACTATTTTCTAGAGTTTGCTCTGGGTTTAAAATTCTTGAGAAACTGGAAATTAAATGCAATGTGTACTAGCCAGGAGTTAGAATCATAGAATCATTAAGGTTGGAAAAGACCTCTAAGGTCATCGAGTCCAACCGTCAACCCAACACCACCATGCCCACTAAACCATGTCCCTAAGCACCTCATCTACACGTCTTTTAAATACCTCCAGGGATGGTGACTCAACCACTTCCCTGGGCAGCCTGTTCCAAGGCCTGACCACTCTTTCAGTAAAGAATTTTTTCCTAACGTCCAGCCTAAACCTCCCTTGGCGCAACTTGAGGCCATTTCCTCTTGTCCTATCGCTGGTTACTTGGGAGAAGAGACCAACCCCCACCTCACTACAACCTCCCTTCAGGTAGTTGTAGAGCACCATGAGGTCTCCTCTCAGCCTCCTTTTCTCCAGGCTAAACAGCCCCAGCTCCCTCAGCCGCTCCTCATAAGACTTGTTCTCCAGGCCCTTCACCAGCTTCGTTGCC
>VZTQ01008315.1:87630-105901 GCA_013400755.1 Pelecanoides urinatrix
GGCACCGAGGTCAGGCTGACCGGCCTGTAGTTCCCCGGATCCTCCTTCCGGCCCTTCTTGTAGATGGGCGTCACACTGGCAAGCCTCCAGTCGTCCGGGACCTCCCCTGTTAACCAGGACCGCTGGTAAATGATGGAGAGTGGCTTGGCAAGCTCCTCTGCCAGCTCCCTCAGTACCCTTGGGTGGATCCCATCCGGCCCCATAGACTTGTGTGGGTCCAGGTGGCACACTTCTAATTGTTCACTTAAATTTTAAATTGTAGTATCTTATAGGGAGACATAAAAGATTAGCGTTTGCAGAAGAAAAGAATACAAAGCTGGAAATCTCATTTTTGCCTTTGAGATCTTGTTTCAAACATGAAATAATTCAGTTTCAATAGTAAAACTTTTAGCTAACTGCAGCTTACCTATCCAGAATCCTTTAGTAAATAAGTTGTGATTTGTAAGTAGTCAGAATGAACATGAAATGGATAAATCTTCTCATATTTGGAGTTTTAAAGGTTGATCATTTTCAGAGTTAATGTAACTTAACTAAATACTGAAATAAATTTTTACTTGATTTTAATTTGATACTCCATAATTTTATTGCTTTATTTTCAGTTTAGAAGTCTAGACAATTATTTTCAAGGATTTTTTATTTTGTTTTATTTTAATGAAATTCAAAGCACTGATGCTGTCACAGCTCTGAGAAGCCACAGTAATTCAGAATCCTTGAAGATCTTAGAACGTATCAACAAAGCAAGTCTTGAAGATTAGTATCTTTTTGGCCGCACATGCAATTTCACATAGTCTTTGTTGTCCTTTGACTCAGCTATCCATCCCATTAATAATGCTATAATAATACCTACAACATCAGAGTACCCGAGGAAGTCCAAAAAAATTCTTACTAACTTCACCTGATGCTTAACTGAATTTTTTAATGTTGCTTTTTCTATCTGTAAAACAATGGAAAAATAGCATTTGTTGTACTGGAATCAAACAAGGATTAAGCCAGTAAAGTTTCTGACATGGGCGGAGTATTATTCTCATCTTTGTACATTTTGACTTTATTAAAAACACAGAAAGTGACTGTTAAATGGAAAAGACTAAAATCGGTCATGGAATGAATACTAGTTGCAGGCTGATACATATGATTTACAAATTATGAAGGGAAATACATCCAGTAGGAGGGTACATTGTGAATACTGTTTTTAAAAAAGTATATGAACACTCCTGAAAATCTTTTTTCTGGTCTTTCTGTTCTCATAGTATTTTAAAAATTGAGCTTCTTATGTTAATTGCTTTGTATTATTCTATATCTGTATACCCATTCCATATCTTATTTTCAATCACATTACTCTTCCTTCTCATGCGAACTCCCAGTCCTGATAAAAGATTATGAACCCTCATAATCATATGCACTTTAGAACTGCAATAGGACAGGTTTCTGTAATGACAGTAAATTGGGACGGGGGGCAGAGCTTGGGGATTTTTTGTTGTTGTTTTTCCATCCACTATGCGGTAGTGGAATATATATACTAATCTGCTGGACGTTGACATGACATATATCAACATAACATGTCCAAAGAGCCAGTTCTTGATTTTTTTTTCTGCCTAGTTTTTTATGACATAAAGGGACTTTCAAATAACTGTCCAGGGTAATGACGTTTTAAGAGACAATAGTCCAAGGTTTTTGACTTGAATGCCATCAGTGACAGCTCCAATCCAGAGGTCATCCAAGGAAAGATAAGAATGGGTCAGAAGTTCCGCAAAATTGAAAAGTCTTTCATCAGCTTAATTCTCTTGCATTTCTACCTTTTCACCCAAATGTGCAAAATGTGACAGAGTACTAGTTTTGCTCTAAATTCCCATTTACTGCTCAGTGAGATGTATTCAAAGTAAAACATAGTCCCTCTGTCATGGATATAAATAAAAATCCTGGCAAAATGTTGGATTACTTCTGGAATTACGCTCTGAGAAGAGATTTGAGAAGAGAAAGCGTTAAGCACAATATCTGCCCATTTTCTCTGCAGCACCCATGTGACTTCATGGAGCTTTGAGTGTTTTATATGCATAAAAGACAATCCCAGGATAATGACAAGATGAAGATGAATATTCAAACAGGAACCAAGAATGCTTTTTTGTTTTTTGTTAGGTTTGGGACAAATCTTTTTATTTGGGCTTGCACAGCTGGCAGAACTTCTAATTTTTTTAATCAGATCAAAATCTTAGGACATCATAGAATTAATTATAGGACCAGAATCTCAAATTAAAACTTCAATTAAAATGAGTAAGCCAGCTGGCTATGCAGGTTTTTGAAAGCACACATTGCTAAGTTAGTGTTACCTAGCGTTCATACCTTTTATGTGATTTTTAAAAGAAGCAAATTCATCACTTGATCTCAGAGCCCATTGCGACAAGCAATATTCTTTTCCAGCTGAGCCATGGTTAATATGCCTTTTATTCTTTTTGCTTTGTGTCCCTTTTATCACTTCAGTGTGCTCTTCCATGTGTTGCAAAGTACAAATGGTGAGATGCTTTGTGTCATGCAATGTTGTCTGTTAATTCTTTTGTGAGCTGTGGCACCAGCTAATCCCATTTTTCAATTTTCTGACGCGTTCTGTGCAATCACTTTCTTTTGATTTAATCACTAGGCCTGAAATAAAGAATGGCTTTTAACAGCTAAAAGTCAAAGGCATTGAGCCAAATTGTTCTTCCACAGACATCCATGCAATTAATTGGCTTCACTGATACTAAAAAGAATAGCAAAAAGGAAAAATTTACGCACCATTTTACACAGTGATAAAGTCTTTACAAATATTAGAAATAAAGCTACATCAAACAGCTACAGCATGTACAAAAGAGTGCATGCCCCAAAGAGATGCTCAAATGTACTTGATGAGATATTTTAGTATAAAGAAAAAAGGGAAGGAAACAGTGAGTGGCAGAGAAGCAAACAATGTTAGCAGGGGTGACAGATGTAGGAAATTACAGATGACACCAAGCTGGGCGGGAGTGTTGATCTGCTGGAGGGCAGGAAGGCTCTGCAGAGGGACCTGGACAGGCTGGATCGATGGGCCGAGGCCAACTGCATGAGGTTCAACAAGGCCAAGTGCCGGGTCCTGCACTTCAGCCACAACAACCCCAGGCAACGCTACAGGCTTGGGGAAGNTTAGAGGCCTTTTCCAACCTTAATGATTCTATGATTCTGTGAAATGGTATATGGTGTTGCAATAAATATCCTAAAGCACTCTTTTGGCCCAGGACTAATGGTATGAAGAGTATTAACCTGGGGGAAGAAAATGAGGAGGGAACTGTGCACCTAACTTAATTGTAGCACCGGTGAAGTGACCTGATTAGAATAAAACAGTAAGATTACTAAAACACAAGCAAGAGCTGATGTTGGGCTGCACCCAAATACTTTGCTTTCCAGAACGTAGCTTGAAAATGAAAGGTGACATTCTATGCATTTCAAAGGCATAGCCAAACAGAAGCTGAGCCTTTTCACAGTGTAGTGTCATCTTTTGCTATCTGCTCCTAAATGTGGTAGGCAGTAGGTGGCGTTTGTGTTGAACACAGGGTACTTCTGCTAACACGGTTAAGGTCAATCGCACAGCTTGCTCCTACTGAAATGAGATCACTTTTCTTTTACGTGCACCCCACACACACACAACCTCATACACTTTCTTCTATCACTTACCTTATATCAGCTCTGGAGCTTACTAGACGCTCCATTTGAGCAGACTCAGCTTTATCAATCAAGTGATTTTAAAAAAGATAATTTTCTGATAAATTAGGAGATTGAATCAGTACTCAGAAGGGGCCTTTCAGTGCACAGAGATGTCACAAAAGCACTAGGCACCTGGTGTGAACAGAAGAGTATGTGAGATCTCTCATTTTCAGGCCGTCACTGGTTATGTGGTTCTCATTGTCCATTGGTTGTCATACGCATCCTTTGATTAGTACAACTTTTCATTTGTTTGTCTCTTAAACTCTTTTTTACAAAGTTTAAAAATAAACTTTAAAATAGCACTTTTCTGAATCATTTCTCTTCAAATTAAAGGAATTAAACTGCCTGAACAATGTGGGAGATACTGTTAAGAAATCTGATTAATGAAAAGAGTCTCACACCCTGCAACCACAACTGGATAAAAGGAAGCTAAGTCCTGCCATGCTTGTAGGCTGTGCTTCTCTGCTTTCCAGTTTAAAAGGCATTCTGGGAATTCCTACATTCTTTTTTAAAAGTACTGCTAACAGTATGCAGCTGTAGATGGAAATACCTTTTTTTTCTCCCTTTTTTTGGTGTTCTTGCTGAGATAGATGTCACATGAATACATTATGAATTTATACAGAAATTAAATGAGCTGCTGTGAGCTTCCCATCTTCCCTAATATCCTACAACCCCAGTGTTCTCAGCCTCCCTGTCGAATTGCTGTAAACATTCATACGTAATAACAGCTACTGTACCCTGCAACATTGCTGCTTGTTTGCAGCTGCATCCACAGAAAGAACTTGGTAAGCCAGAAAAGAAAGAGAAAGAAAAAAGGGGAAGACAAGCTTACAAACAGATGGGACACTGACAATTTACTGGTAACACAGAGTATACTTTGTAAGACCTTGTAAGACTTAATCAAATTATTCCAGGACCTTGCCCCACCATTTCCAGCAGGGACTGCATTCCCCTACTCCAAGGTGAAATGAAATACAGGTTAGGTCTGACAGCTATGGCAACCAGCTCTCATGAGTGTCACTATTGGACACTCAGCAGACTTATAGCAGTCACCAGACTACAGTAATTGGCAGTATGAGAGCAAATGGCAAGGCATGTGGTTTACAGTTTGTGAAGCTGTGAAACAGTCTACTCCAGTGTGTTGGCACTGCCTTATGTATTTCTCTTCCTTTCGGGGTAGGAGGAATGCTGCAAAAAAATTGCTGAATGACTCGTACTTGTTTTCATATAACTTGTAAGTAAGAGTTTTCAGGTTAATTTAGAGATAGATGGTTTTACAAAGAATGAAATTAAGTGATTGAGGATCTGACTGGCAAAATAAAAACTTCTCTACAATAAAGTCCATTTTCCCCTCTCCAGCCAAAACTATTCAAAGACATTTGAGGCTTTTTAGGTTACTACTCTATATAAGTTTTTTAGGAAGTGGAAATCCTAACACTAACACTGCAATTTCAATAGATAACATGTGTGGATCTAACAACTTGTTGCTGCTACTTCTTCCTCTCTCACTTTGAGACACTCCCACCACTTAGTAGACTTCTTTGTTAGCTGAGCAAACTCATTAACGAAGCAGAAAACTAATTCAGAAAAAAAAGATGGTTTCATCCACAATTAGCGAGATGAAATGGATCATCCAGGGAAGGAGGAGGAAACTTACAAATGAGAACAGGAGAAGAGATGGAAAAAAAAGAAGGAAAGGTAAAATTTTCTCTTTCTTGATGACAGTGAGATACTGCAGTGCTAGAGATAAGACTATTCATGTGTTATCAACAAATAACTTACAGTTAACTTCAAAAACAATTTGAAATGCTGAATTATGTATCAATATAATATTACGGTACAATAGGACACTAAACTTAGTTTTCCCAAATAATGGAGTACTAGTCAAAGCTAATACCACAAGTAGCAGAAGAGGAAAATAGTAATCATAACTAGTCTTGCTAGGTATTGCTTATTATACAAGGGGTTTTTCAAAAGCAAAGATAATAGTTGTTTCTATAGAGACCTGTGTGCATTAAAATTCACGCCTATGGTTTTGAAGAAAAGAACATGGCTTAATCAGTGCCATTATTTTGATCCACAGAATTAGAAAATAAGAACGGAAGCTAGTAGGTAGTTATATATATGTAAAGATATATAAAAATGGAAAATGAAATGTAAATAAAGAGTGCATGGTTGTGTTTAGTGAGATCTCAGACTGGTGTTTCTATGAGAAGGAAGAAAGCAGATAAATGTGGTTAAGCAAGGGAAATAACAGAGCAAGGGGAAAGCTGCTCTAAAAGAAAACTTTGAAGAAAACAAAAAGGAAATGGGGACAGCAGAGCAGAACCGAGAAAGCAAAAGAAGCAGGAAAAGGAAAGGTATATAAAGGAAAAAAATGAAAGAACTAAGACAAAGATAATTATAATTTGTAGAAGCTAGACTCTCTGAAATGCACTGATACATTCATTTTCCCAGCTCAAGCATGGAAGGCAAGTTTTTGTGATTTCTAGGATCCTGTCTGGTGCCATGGGGCGTAGCTGCTGGTTGCAAGCCTGAACAGAGTTTGGAGGATGGAGCACCAATCTGCTATTCCTGCACAAAAGCACTAACTATTGGAAAAGTTTCCCATTACAGCAAGTAACTTTCTTCCCTGTTTGGCAGAGTTTACGCCAGAAGGAAGAAGGATTTGAAAATTTTTTTCAGTATCCTTCCTGCTATCCTGGGTAGAAATGTACAAATATTAAATCCCTTTCTTGCCTACTTGATTTCTTCACCTTTTCCCATTATCTGCTTGTAACTCATGGCAATTTTTAATACTTTTTCTGGTGTTTATTTTTTGTCATCTGAAGCTCAACAGATTTCAAAATATAATCAAGTCCATTTCATAGGCACATATGTTTTACAAAAAGTTGTGATCACTGGTAGAACAGAATGTCACCTTTAAGAAAAAAATTGAAAAAATTTGATCTTGCATAGCTAGACAACTGTATACTCTGATAGCAACCTCTCTTGAGTTGTGAGAAGCTGGAAACACTTTAGTTTCATTGGGCTCTAGCACCAACCCTTGGACTGCTTAACTGATCTAGAGGGCTAAAGAGAGATAGGACAACATAATCATGTTCATTACAGAAGAATATAAAGGTATAAAAGCATGGGAAACAAGTTGCAATTGGCAAATGAGACCATCATGGGAAGGGAGATACTCAGCTTCTTATTTTCATTTGTGGGGAAAAAAATACATTGGTAACTATCTACAAAAGGAAAAATATTCTATTACATATAAAGTAAAAAGCAGTGGTAGTGTGTACTGCACTTTAATTAATATGGGAGTAAAATCACTGTTAAAATAGAATATGAGTTATTGGAAAAAGCATCTGAGCTATGGAAGTTAGGATGGTAATTATTTCATTTTCAAAGATTTTTGTGGAGTAGAGGGATAAAAGAAAGGCACTTTGCTAACAAATAGAAATATTTGTACCCCCTACTAAATACCAATTCTGTACCTATTCAGCTAAAAATTGGGGTCATTCAACAGTCCTGGATAAACCAAAAGCACAAAATATTGGCCACATTTCAGAACAAAATTGACCAAGTTTGAAAGACAGTCAGCATTAAAATAGTGCTTTTCATTGTTGTTATTTCTAAAAACAGCTATGAAACAAATGTTTCTCACACTGTTTATCGTTATTTTTAAAACTGGCATGGTATCCATTATAGCTCTGCGAACTATTTGTATATATCTCTGAATCAATGCAAAGTGACACGCAAATTTAACATTCTGTTCTTTCACAAGCCCAAGCATATGCTGATAATATTTACTTACCAGGGAAGCTGGCAGATCCTCTCCCACCAAAAGCCCTCCCTCGTTCCATCCCAATGGCCTTTCCATGGCCCTTTAGCTCCCTGAAGCCCTCTAAAACTGGGAAACAGGAATACTGAGATTTATTGGAAGGCAAGGATCATGAAGAGGATTAGGATTTATTCTACCCGTAACAAGTGTACAGGAAGTAGTTTACAACCCAACAGTGTTCTGCTTCTAAATCCGCTATCAAAAGTTCACCAAGTTCTGCAGGGCAGAGGAGCATATAGTGAAATATGACTGGATCATCGGGGGGGAAGGAATGGACATGGACACGTGGGACAGGGATGGGAGGTCAGAAGGGAGATTAGATTTTACATTAACTTTTTAGTTCTTGCTAGGAGTTTTGTGTTAAGTCCTCTGTTAAGTACAATCATATGACTGACAGTATGTTGGCATCTATTGGGTCTTTCTTAAGCAAAAAGATTATGAAGAATCTTATTCATGAGAAATGGAAAAAGAAATAGCAGTTCTACATTATTTGCTAGTGAATAATGTACTTCATATTTTATAGGGCAGTAAATAAATTTATGCAAATGGCTTAAGGTACCCTATCTTAAGGGAGAGTCATGGAATGTTTTGTGTTGTTACCAAGGATGCATCTGCATTGACTTCTGAACGGGACTAAAACCTCAGACGAGTAAAAGTATTTTAGAAGGAAACAGAAGCCTTAAAGCTGTGATTCTCAGATTTTTTTAGTTAAACAGACTGTTGTAAATTCTCCATTTTTCACTGGACAACCATCTATTTTGTTGAACATGTAATTGTTGTGTTCATAAATGTTACTATTCATATATGTTTTCATAGATCAATTACTCTTGCCTTGCAGATCATTATACTGCTTTAAAGTATCCTAACTCCGTGCATTATTTCAGGTCTCTTCATTTATTATCCATTTCATTTTCTGCTTAGTAATTTCTGAAATGTTCAGGCTAGTTTATAAACAAAAGGTCTTAGAGAAATATGACACATATTATTTGGTACTGGTCAGAAATTTAAAACAGAAGGTAATAATTTTTCAGGTTCTGCTATCTGCTTCTTAATAATGGGTGACCTGAGTTTAATTCTTTGCTTATTTCATAAATGACTAAAGGAGTTAATACAATGAGATATGACCAGGGAAGCAGAATGAATCTTTTCTTTGTATTTCATTGCCACTATTGCATTTTATTACTTTAAGAGTTTCTGAGTACTAAGTCCCAGTTAACAGTGCATATTGCCTACCTTGATTAAAAATTGCTTAGGCAAGAAGGTACACACTGTATTAGTCAATGCTCCTTGCCCAGTGTTTACCCTACAAATGAGCCTAGACTGTTTCTTTGGAAGGACATATTTTTGTCTTTTAATTATATCCTAGACTTGATGTTGATCACCAGAGAGCAAGTGTTCTGTTGAAGCAGAAAGGAGGATCATGGTTTTTTGTTTCTGGAAGCTTCTTATGATCACATGGCAGAGGTTACTGTGGTGGCACACTGTTTTAAAAGGCAGTTGTCATTCAGATGAGGAAGTGCAGTTGTGCTCTTTCCCTCTGCAAAATTTTCAGAGGCCCTGTTTCTGGTTTATGTTAACCTTAATCAAGTGAAAAATAAAGGTGAGTTGATCCTATTATTTATTTCAGCTTTTAAAAAAGATTGCCAAAGACAGAGTTGCGTAATGCCATTTTGCAATTGGTAAATGTAAGCACCGAGAAGATACATTTTAAATATTTGCACTTAGGAAGTCTAATATATTAGCACTGTTAGAAGATGGTGATCTCTAACGTTCTCATCACTACTGTAATAAATTAACAGACTGCTCTTAATTAACTCAGTGTTCATTGGAAAATCAAGATACACATTTCAGATTAATCCATGGGTAAATTCTATAAAAGCAGGTGTAATGTGAAACTATGTAATTTTCAGATGTTAGTACTATGGAAATTCCAACTCCTTCTTGCTTCTGTTCATCTATTAGTTAACATTTTGCCATGTCATTCTTTGAGAGAATGGCTGTAAAGAGAAAATTATATGAGACAGTGTGTCCTTTCTATGATATCATTATGTTAAATTACAGCAAAGGAATTGATAGTAGCATCTGAGATTTCTCAGCTTCCCCCATTATTGTATACTGACATGCTACTTTAATTACAGATTTTGACCTATCTATCTGCTGTATTTTACATCCAAACAAAATGAAACACTGAAAATCATGAAATTAAGATTTAGGATTTCCTTTGCAGGTTTAATCTAGTCTGTAGACATATGCATTAGAATATATTTTTAGAATAAAGTCACTGTTGTCTCCCTAGGACACATACCTTATTTAGCAATTAGGTAGTTATTTGATTTTTTTTTTTTTTCTCAGCGCTACATTTACTATTATTCCTAACTCCTGCTCAGTTCTTTCCTCTTCTTCTTCGCCACTGGTCAGTCCTGTCTCAATCTCTACTCTCACCAGATGCTTATTCCATCACCCTCCTTCCACATGAATCATACTGACAGTGACCAGCATTTCCTATCGACTGTGGTCTGTAGAGTAGATATCCCAAGCTGTATTTTTCAGCTTCTTGCTGCAGTCTGCCTTTCCAGTTGCTCCCCAAAGTCTCAGCGTTGTTCCTTCTCCACCTGAGTGAGGATTTTGCCTCACCATACTGCACTAAATAACAAATTTCTGAATTAGTTGAGGTTCATTATCACATTAAAGAGTCCTGTTAAGAGGTGAAGCATATTAATGCAGCACTGCATGGAACCAAAATTATTGCATGGTTCTTCGGCCAGAGCTGCAGAATCATGGCTGCACAAATCATGTGCAATCCCTGAAGGATTTAGGGAGCATAAGTGATTGGTAAATCATGGTCATATCACGCCATCCCAAGGTAAAGCATGCTTTCGTAGCCGGGATGTTCAGAGAAGATATGGCTGTGTCCTAAGGAGCCCCTAGTCAGTGTATGTGAACTGATTCTTTTAAAAGCTTGTATTTTAGCCGTGTTTAGTAGTTTTACTTTCCATTTTTTCAACAGGAGCAGCAAACAGATATCTAATACCAGAACTAGACCATTGCAACATTTCAAGCTTTTTCTGAGTTATATGTTAACTAAGACATTATGTAACATTAAAGTATTTATTCAGTTTTGATTTCAGAGCCAGATTCTTCAGTGCTGATTCAATCTTGGTCTATGTTGAAGAGCTTGCATAGCTGTGTTCATTAGGAGTTTGTAAAATATCAGATACTCTAATCGATTGCAGATGTACTTCAAGAAGATCGCTGAACCAACCTTAGCAGCTGCTGGTTGGTTATCAGCTGCTGGTTTCTTTCATTCCCCCATCCTGGTTGTGCAGTCCTGCTTCCTACCGTGTACTGACTGTGGTATTCATTTTCTGTGACCCTTTAGCGGGCCAGCTAAACTTATTCAGCCAAGAAAAGCATTCTCCTTTTTAGGCCGGACTGGGTATAATGAAATCTTACATAGATTCAACCAGAAAATTAAATTTCATCTGCAGTTATATGGGCAAATCTGTGTATATGTAGGTATAGTCAGGCTATGATCAAACAAAATGCCATAACTGATTATAGGCCACCTAGAACCTGACAGAAAGTTTGTTTTGATGGAATCACTTATTCCATTTGCAGAACTGGTTTAAGCAATCTCTTAAAATCATAAATCATTACAGCTCTGGAAGCAGCAGCCACTTTAAGCAGATGAGGACTCAGAAACTCTCCTAGAAGCTTTGCAGTGTAAGGAACTGCAGGATTCTTTCTTCCCAAATCTTTTGCTTTGAGCTGCAAAGGGGAAAGAGGTATGTCCTTATTGGAGCTTCTGTGCTTTATAAAGAGGACTTCATAAACATTTACCTCAAACAGAGCAGAGGAAAATGGCTTTGTAATTTATTTGTTATTGCTAAGGGATCTTGTTAAAATTCTGGAAAAGACAAAAACATTGAGAGATGAGGAGCTGTGACTTGATCTTGCAAAGGGGGGAGGATTTTTATTCAATGTTTTTCAAGCTAATGTTTCATTAACACCTGTTGAACTGAAGATCCAGACAGACATCTGGGATTTGAGATCTTTTTTTGGAAAGAAAAGTTAAGTTTTTGCTGAAGCTGTCATCTCGGTGGTTTGTGTTGGTGTACTAGCTGAAGTACAAACAAAGATTATAATTCCATTTCTAATGTAAAAATAACAAAATAAAACCCCATGCATATGCAAAAGCGAGTCTTCTGAAAAACAACCTCTTAGACTTCCTGAATTTTCAAAATCTGCGTATGCTGTTGCATAATACCTTTAACTCCTAGATAAGAATAAGAGAGGACAGATGTTTATTTCCCAAAGAATATCTCAGTACCTTGTCGTCGTGATACACCTGTTAGGGTCAGCAGTATACAGTTCTCTCTGTGCCAGAGAGAACTTTTTTATTGCCTAATAAAACTAGATTGGGCAAGAGAAATTCTTGCAATGCCATGTCTATTACATAGGTGTTCGTAATAGATAACATCTACTGATACAAAGTATTTGCATAAGCAGTGCTCTAATCATATAGCCATATGTATTTAAAAGCCGATGGACACAAATAACATGATAAGAGGTTTAACATATCCAGTATTAAGTAATTGAATTTGCATTCAAGGTCTATCAAACTTACCTTTGAACCAAGTTAAAAAAGAGCAAGTGACAAAAAGAAAGACTGGAAAATCACCCACTCAGCAGCAAGTAATTCTGACTTTGTACGAAATCCAGTGTAGATCATCCTGGTCTTCTCCTTTGGGAAGTTTACAGAGGACAGCAGGAGACGTTTGTAAGGATTGACAGTAGATTTTGACAAATACATGTGTTCAAAATGGCAGTGATAACAAGGAAGAAAAAACCCATATATTCGATTGTAATCTTACAGTTTTCAGGGAGGAGTTTGCCATGGAGATATGGCGGGAGCTGCCCTGCTTGGCCATGTGTCAGAGATGTCTAGCAGTTCAGTTAGTCATGGCATGAGGGAGCAAGGTGGCAGATGGAGAGCAAGCCAGTGATGTTTGGAATTAATTCCCTTTATCTCCTCTGTGGATATCCCCAACTCCAAACATAAAAGGAGGTGGAGTAGGAAAAAGGTTTGTGTTGAAGGTTTAAGAGACTTTTTTGGCCAGAGGACTGGAATCATTTGGGAGCTTTTAAAATAATCTAAAAGCCTCTGGGCAAAGCCAGCCTACAGAGAGTCCCTATCTCACCACACAGTTGTTTCAGTTATTACAGCAGAAAGTCAGGACCCCAAGTGCACCTGTAGGACCTGTTGGTCCTGACCAGCCCCACCCAGGGCACCCACACACTGCCTGTTAACCCAGGGTCTTCATTTCACCTCAGCCCCAGGCCCTCAGCTACCTTGCCAGAGTGCTGGTCTCCAGACTAGTCTGGCCCTGCTGTCTGGATGGACCTCGAACCTCCCTAGTAGCTAGCTTCTCTCCTGGATGGGTCTCTCAGATGTCCATTGTCCACTGTTTCTAGCCCTGACTGCTAAGTGGACTTCAGATTCAAGCTGAAACCTTGTCTCTAGTCCTATCTCTGGTCTCATCTCCTTTTGCTCCTGGCTGGAGTCCCTGGGTGGGCCTGCTTCATCACTTGCCTGGGACTGTCAATGGATACTATTACCAGTACCTGGCTCACCCTGCTATGACCAGAGCCCGTGGGACCATGCCCTGCCAGGGACAATCCTGCTTGCTCTGGAGTCACCCTGAACTCCTGGAGCACCTGGCCTGAGAGAACAGCAGGCCCTTGCTGCTCCTTGACAGAGGAAACGGAGAAACCACACTAACACTCAGTACCTTAAAAACCTTCAGACACTTGCCTTCTTCAGCCATTTGCCCACACAACGGGAAGGACTTTGCTCCAAGGTTAATATTCAAGGGCACTTAGATGTTCCTATCTTCCACACGTCTCTTCTTCTGAAGTCCTAGGGATTTTTTTAACTTCATTTCCTTCTCCTTTCCTTCCTTTCCTCACAGCCCTGTATTTCCTTATCAGACCTTTCTGTCTCATTCTCCCTTGTCAAAAAGATCATACTAGTAGTTTATTTGGTAAGGAAAAGAAACCTATATTTGAATATTTAAACAATAATAGGAAAGGTAGTAGATTATATATCCACTGCATCTGTATATGTACATCCAAGAAATATATACAGAGTCTGAATAGTTTTGCTTGCTACATTCATTTTGAAGAGGAGAAATGCATATGATTCCACGCAATTGGTTGAATTAATTATTATTGCTTTGAGATATGAAATATACTTTGAGACTCATGATATGGAGTTGCAGAATATTCTAGGTCTGCTCTATTGACTTAGCAAGTGTGAAATATAGCAGATTTGTTAAGGATTATATTTCCAACATCACAACTAAAATGAAAGCTGAACCCTGAAGATGCTGAAGGTATGGATGTGTATGGGAGTAAAAACACTTCCTTGGGAGGAAGCACAGTTCAATTTCACTTTAGATCCATTTTATCAAATAACTGAAAATAAACAAGATTTGAAATTATGTGCAGTGTCAGCTCTAATCAAGGTGCAGGGATGCTTCTAAGTTCAGAACAAATAAAAGACTGTATCACTCAGGGACTGTCAGTTAAATAAGGGACTGTCAGTTAAAGAAGATATGCGTAAAAGCTTGAATATATATTAATCTAACATCAAGATGTTTGCATAGCAAACATCTCACTGAGGAAGCTTGACTATGGCTCCTAAAGAAGCAACATGATACTGTGTTATCTGGTGTGATAATCTTACCTAGTCTTTTGTGGAGAATGGTAACCCTAAACCCAAACCATTATGATCCATGAGAAATCCACCAGGTCAACTGTGTTATTTTATGTACTAATGTATATTTTATTTTATGCTCCAACTGTGGTCAATGGAAAAATAGTAGTGGGTAAAGACTGCAAAAATAGCTTCTGGCCCTTTGGCAATAGTGGCTGCATTAAGCTCCTGAGGGCTATTCCATTGGATTCAGGAATATATAGTTGACTGGCTATCTGCCCTCAACATGACTGCCTATCCTACTGCATATTCTGATGCTTGGGTATCAAAAGAACATGTCATGAAACTACCCTATTAAGTTTAGGAACATGAAAACTGTTTCTTGGGTACCTATTGCATGCATTTCATGGAGCTCTTAAATTTTACTGATGTAAAGGGATCAAAAAAACAAACAGATGGCAATTCAGCCCTCACTCAGTAAATACTGGCGTAAGCAGATGCACTGGTGAGAAGTAATTTTCTTCCCACTAGTAGCAATTGGTAATTGCTTGTGAAAGAAGTACGACGTATTGCTACTTCACTTAAACAGTAAGTTTAGGACTAAAATTAATAATTCCTGGATTGATATATTAGGTAAATATCTATATTGTTCTTTATGTAATGGCAGCCATAGTGCTTTTTAAATCTTATTTTAAGCAAATAATCACGTTACAGATAAACATTTCATGAAGAGAAAAAACTGTGATAAGGATGTCTCAAATTAAAAGGTAGCAACGTTTACAGTACAAACCCAAAAGCAGGAACAACTGCGTATTTTACCTTTTATTCTCTAAGGACTAAAACATTTTATTTGATAACAAGCATATGTATAACATACACATAAAATATGTTTGCAATCTGTTTTCATTTATGTATTTAAGGATTGGTGGTGGGAAATTATGTGTGTGTGTATATATATATAAGAAAAACCCCTACAAACCATTATCGGTAGAAATTCAGTATTAAATTAGCTACAGCGAAACTGAAAGAGACACTGCACCTCTTGTCCCTCTGCATTTTAAGATTGTTTCATGATAAGAAAGGTAAAGCGTTAATGAGGGTGTCCTCTATCTGGATTGACTTAAAATAAGCCTGGCCGTTAAGAGACCATTTGTAGGCATTCCTCACCTGATCTGCTAGATACTTTTGAAAACACTGATGATGGCTAGTGATTTTCTTAGAAAAGGCAGCGGAGGTGGTAATTTAAACTGCTAAAACCTTTCTTTCTGTTGAGAAATCTCTACAGAAAAAATCTTGCTTTGGGACAGAAGTCAGCATATGTTGGAGTCAGTCTGTACTGATACCCGCATGATGTGTTGTGTTTTGCTTGTTGCAATGTCCTTAACATTATGAGTGCTTTAAGGAATAGTAGACTGAGAAAGAAAGGATTATAGAGTGACTGCTCTTGAATAATAAGGTGTTATATTTATTCCACTAACAGTTTACAGTTGGCAGCTGAAGAAATTCGAGAACTAAACGCAGAAATCCCAGGATGCTAACTGACTGTAGAAATAGTGCAGAGTGGTATCATTACATCTTTTTGTCCTAGTCTTGTATTCCTCCTTAGGTAGCTGTAATTGTCAGAAATAGGCTATTGTTATAGACAACACTGTAGTCTGATGCAGTCTTTTATGTTCTGTGATATAGTGGTGCAGCAGCCTATCTGCTGGAATAGACTTTCAGGTTTGCGTGATAAGAGAGAACTGAAGTGAATCTTAAAAGAACATAACACAATTTTCTTATTGTGATAGTTCATAACTTAAAAGGAGCAAAGAATGGTAGTTCCAACACCACCCATAAGCCTTGTAGTATTAGAACTGCAATAGAGTTTTTAACTAAATCACAACTGGAGTCAAGGAAGATTGCCGGATTTTTGTTCTTCTTATTGTGGCATTCAAATAAAGCTAAAAAAAACAGTGTTAAGAAGAGTACATGTGCCGTGTCACTTTAATTTAAATTATATAGGGCATTCCTTTTAAGAGTTTTGTGCTTTATCTAACACAACTGACATGCCTAGCAGTTACATAGCAACTCACGTGATGTCAGCTCATTAGGCCAAGACATACGCATGTCTGGGCTTTGTGCAAATAGCTTTAGTAGCAAGACACTGGTTTGCAATCCTGTCTTCTCTTGCAGGAAACCTCCTTTCTCTTCCTCTGATGTACATGCAGAAAACAGCTGGTTTTGTTGGCTACGTACTTTGAAGTGATAGATTTATTTGAAGCTACAAGATTAGCTAGGTTTTGTTGATTTGACATCAAAGCTTCATTTTCTACGACATCTCTTGTTCAAAATTCCTGTTTTGCTTGTTAAGGCCATAATAGAGTTTTCGGGAGGCACAGATCAAGAACATAAGCCAGGCTTGTATCCCTGCCACAATGACTGCACATAGCCCATGATGAAGTTTCAGAAGGAGAAAGCTCTAGCCATAGAGTGGCTTAACAAACCACTCCAGATGTGGTGCTTTCCAGATGAAGTAGGTATGCCTTGACACTACTGCCTTGTTCACTGGCACATCTCTCCAGTCTTCCTCCTGCCAAGCATAGTTTTGAAATTGAACTAAAACTGGGTTTAGTTCTGGAAGAAGCAGAAATATGGATAGAAATTACATGGTTTGGGATATTTAGGGTGCTTCTGTCTTCCCCCCAGACCTCACTTCCTACAGCACTACAGGCAACAATAAAACTCTGGCCCGGTGTGGAAGAAACAATTCTGTCAAAGTTACCTTTTCAGGTGAGCTGACTGTAATGGTTTATTTTGTGTGAAATATCATCCCGATATTTCCTGCCAGAGAAAAGGGATAAATTTTTAAGGAACACTTATTATTTGGACAAATTCTGCAAGAACATTTGGACAAAATCTGCAAATGGTTTTGAAAAGCTTTGGAAGTGCTTCAGAAAGAAATTGGCTTAGGTACAAATTCATAACAGGAATTAATTTGTTACTATCATGGTTTGAATGTATTTTTTCTAATATCTCTATTCACTCTTGTTACATTATCTCAAGTTAAGTCATAGCAAAGTTTTAATTTCCTTCATGTTACTATTTATAAAGAAGCAAATTGTAGAGGAGAAAAGCAAAATATAATTATCTTTGAATAGCAATCTGTTAAAGTCAGTGTTGGATTTATATCACAAACCCTTGCAACAAACACCTTTGCTGTTTGAAGTGAGCTTCATCTCAGCTTAGCGTGTAATTTGGGGCTCTCTCATTCCGAAAACAGGGACTTAAGTCATTAGTCCAAATACACACTGGTATAGTTATGGGAGCCTATTCCAGCATAATGGGTAGGTTTAAAGAATTCAGATTATATCAGAGAAGTAATTCTATGTTTACTACAGAAATAGAGCTTGCATGAGTCAGTGATCTTTGGTGCAAAGTAAATTTATTTTTAGGTTCAGAAGTAGTAGTTAGTTATCTCATTAAATTCGGAAGACAGGCAGTAAATCTGTGATACAATTAAGATGAAACCAATGTATGTTTTGGGCATACATTTGTATCTTTCATTGTTACTCTATTTAAATGTTGATGTAAATACATGTCCTCAATGTTGCTACACTTTGCTCTGTTAATATAAACAAAGATACGAGTCTGTAACTACGCCGATATTATCATCAGGGTGGAAACTGAGGAAAAAGTAGGTTCCAGTTAATCTCTCCGCTCCCCAAGACTAACTAACATCGCCAGAAGTTAAAGCAGTAATAAAGCTGGCACACACCCCGGCTCCCCGCCCGCGGAAACGGCTATAGCAGGCGGTATGTATTATTCCTCCGAAAGCTAGTAACTCGAACGCAAGCCCACGCTCTGCTGCGGACACGCAGAAACCTTTTTCTGCACCCGAGCAAGGCTTTTCTGGAGGAGAGCCCCATTTCCTGGGAGAATCGCCACCAGCCCCTGTGCGGCCGCGCGCGGCAGAGAGGGGTCAGGGCCGAGCGGGGCGGCCCGGGGGGGCGGGCGGGCAGGTGGCGGCGGGG
>VZTQ01008317.1:0-12447 GCA_013400755.1 Pelecanoides urinatrix
TGATTCTATGATTCTAAGAAAAGAGTGGCAAAGCTGCATGCATAAACGTGCACACAGGTCCTAAGACATATATACATACATACCACAAAGTAAGCAGCAATCTTTCTTACATGTTTTGGGGTGCTTGGGGGCTTTTGTGTTGTTATTTTTCAATTCCTCGCAGTCACTCAAAATTTATTTCCTTGACTGTCTTTGATAGTTGTGTCTTTCAAGTCACAAAGCTTATGCAATTAGGGAGATAAAACTCAGAGGCAGTTGTTGGGAGAGAGTTAGGATTGTACAGTCAATGTATTTCACTTCTGAGGTTTCCTTTAGGTGCTTTTCCTTATCACAGGTCACCTATTACATAGACAATTTTTTTTTATAGATATATCTATCTATCTGTATGTAAGCATACATATATACGTGCACACAGAAACTGTCAATCAAATTCCAGTTTTGTCCACCTACATGATACTGGCCTCAGAGTTTGTTTTTTGTTTTTGGGAGTTTTTTTAAAGTATGGTTGGCATGACTTCATAATCCCATTCCACTTAATTTCTCATTCCCACTTTTTTCCTGAGGTTAACTGATAATCTGTATTTGTCATTGATAAAGACTTTTAAGTATCAGTTTGTTTTTAACTTTACAGTATGCTGAAGCAGAATAACGCATCCAAGCAACTTCTGCCATACTACGTTCAAGAGGTGGTACCAAATAGGCACAAACGCACCTTATTATGTAATTTAACAAGGTGATAGTTCTCCAAGATTCCTTCATCCTCACAGTATCAAGTGAAACCTTTGATCAAAACCAAAATTTTTTTTTTTAATCCATGAAGCATCGATAACTGATTAGTAACTCATTTGAAAAACTTTCCCTATGGAGCAGAATCTCAGTAACTCACACCTATGAGAGGCCTGGCTTGCAATTTAATTTTTTGCATTAATAAGAAAATAAAGAAGGAAAAAAATGTTTTTCTGTATCAGAAACATCCTTTAATTATTATTATGATAATTTTACCATAATAGCAAGTGTTACTTAGTATTTTTTGGATCAATTAATGATTTTCTGATCTCATAAGAACTACCACCTTTTTGACAAGTACAAAGAAAAATTATTCTTTTTCATGAACTGGGTAGTAGTAGGAGAAAAAAAGAGAATGAGAAGGATGATGTATATGGCTGCTTAGGGCTCATCTAAAACATTACTGTATTAGAAAAAAGGCTTAAAATCCTCCTAGTCCTGAAGAAGAAACAGGACTACTGGCCTACTATACACGACTTTATGTTCTTCTAAATGGATGTGCATCTTGGACACTCAACTCTTCTGGCATCTGACATCACTGAGCATAATACTGCCTCACAGGTAAGCAAAAAATAACAATGGGTTTCATGAATCACCCTCACTTCTGAACTCACCTTAAACTTTGGACATGATAGAACATCATTTGAGGTACGATCACAGGAAGTAAACTATAACATTTCAATAGCAGATACATTCCTGATAAAAAAAAGTCAGAGCAATGCAGAATTATGCATTAGTATCTTGAATCTCCATACTAGGTCTCAAAATATGGATTACCCTATATTTTTTTCCATAAGATACTTAACTTGAGAACAACACCTGGTCAAGTAAAACATTTTTCGGATTGCGCAGACATATTTGATTTTCTTCAGTTTTCCCCTTGCAATATGTTTTGATTGTCAGGTTTTGGATGCAGAAGAAAACATCAATGATGGAAGTTTACTCGCTTACCTCCAAAAATGAAAAGCGAACAGAGGACTGCATGGACTGCAGGGGCTTGTTGGGGTTGGGCTCAGGCTCCTTGGGGTGAGACTGCAAGTTAAAATAATGCCATCTCTAGTGAACAGAAGGTTTAGCAAGAGTCGCATGTTTTAGCATAGGAGTTATGAAAGGAGTTTTGGTTAGAACCGAAACATTACCGTCCTACTGAATGAAGTGATTTACAGAAGCCACACAGTTTTTGACTTAAGATGAAATTGATTTAAATAAAAACGAATATGAAATCTGGTGCTGGTGCATATACTTGACTATGTTAGACTCCCTCTGGGAACAATACCTGTGTACAAGTCCACAGAGAGAAAAAAAAATGGTAACTTGCTTCAGACTTCGAAGCATTCTGTATGAAGCAGAATATGTAAATGGGACACTTTTTGTTTTTAAATCTTAGGATTTTTAAAAGCTTTTGATATGCAAATCAGATGTATTAAATAAAACAAAAGGAAAACTAAAAATTATTATGAGCTTTCATCAATAATAAGAAAATTGTAGTAAAAATTTCCAATTTGAGAGCCTAAAATTTGGGTACTGACTAAAAATTGTGACCTAGTAAAGTACCAGAAATTTCCATCAATTTCACTATGAAATGTTCCACCACAAACGTCAAGTCCTTTATCTAGGTAATCAAATATGCATATAAACAACTAATCCCAAAAAAACATACTTGAGCATTTGCCTTCAAAGGGCAGCTCCATTCAAAAGGTCTCTTAATAAAACAGTAGGCCACTGGCAGATTTCACAAATGCTCTTTTAAAATATGCTCATGCGGTCACATGCACTTGTCCCCATAACACTTGCAAGAAAACTTTTTTTTTAAAAAAAACATGTTTAATAGCATGCCTCTTGTTGCAATTAGCTGAAGTTATCTGTCCAAAACTACACGTAACTGCCTTCTGTGCAGACTGAGCAAAGGCAGAAGCTTATGGGGAACGTTTTCCAGATCACCTTCAGAAAGACTTATTCTGCTATGTACCAAACCCTTGCAGCCAGCCAATGCTAGCACTCCTGTCCTGTCCCCAGTGGAGCTGCAGATGGCCAATATGCTAAACACAGCTAGCTCCAACCCTAAACCAGTGTTTTCAATTGCATGACACTTAGTCACATTTTAAAACATTCCCATCAATATCTTTTGAGGTGGATACCCGATTCAGTTTTTTCTGCACGAACATTTCACCAGAAGTAGTGCTACTGCTGGTCACTTTTTAAGAGCCATCTCTTAAGAGCACAGGAGCAGGCAATTCCAAAGTGTTGGAAGTCAAGCAAGTGGGACAGAAGGCCGGCTTGGCTGAGCTGGGATCTCCTTCTAGAACTTAGGCAGAAAAGGAAAGTGTATGGACATTGGAAGCAAGGACAGGTGACACAGGAGGACTACAGAGATGCTGTTCACCACTGCAGGGAGAAAATTTGAGCGGCCAAAGCTCGATTAGAGTTCAAGCTGGCCAGCACTGTGAAGGACAACAAACAAAAAGGGCTTTTTAAAATATGTTAACAGCAAGAGGAGGATCAGAGATAACATTGGTCCATTACTTGATGAGGTCGGTCACCTCACAAATAGGGACGTAGACAAAGCAGAGGCATTTAATGCCTTCTTCGCCTCTGTCTTCAACACTGATGATGGGCCCTGGGACCCCCGGAGCCCTGTGTTGGAAGACCGTGACCGAGGGGATGATAAACTCCCAGCCGACCCTGAACTTGTTCGAGACTTGCTGCTCCAGCTGGATGCGCATAAGTCTATGGGGCCCAATGGGATTCATCCCAGGGTACTGAAAGAGCTGGCTAATGATATCGCAGGACCTCTCTCCATTATTTTTCAATGGTCTTGGGAGTCTGGAAAGGTCCCAGTCAACTGGAAGCTGCCAAATGTTGTCCCAATTTTCAAGAAGGATAAGAAGGAAGACCCTGGTAATTACAGGCCTGTCAGTCTCACTTCAGTGCCTGGTAAAATTATGGAGAAGGTTATTCTGGCAGTTATTGAAAAACACTTGAGATACAACACAGTCATTGGTCATAGCCAGTACGGGTTCACGAGGGGAAAGTCCTGCTTAACTAACTTAATTTCCTTTTATGACAAGGTCACCCATCTAGTTGANAGGAACGGTTGAGGCCACTTGGCTTGTTCAGCTTGGAGAAGAGAAGGCTGAGGTGTGACCTCATTGCAGTCTACAACTTCCTCAAGGGGAGCAGTGGAGGGGGAGGTGCTGATCTCCTCTCTCTGGTGACCAGCGATAGGACACGAGGAAATGGAATGAAGCTGCGTCAGGGGAAGTTCAGATTGGACATTAGGAAAAGGTTCTTCCCTGAGAGGGTGGTCGGTCACTGGAACAGGCTCCCCAGGGAAGTGGTCACAGCACCAAGCCTGTCATCATTCAAGGAGCATCTGGACGATGCTCTTAGTCATATGGTTTAGTTTTAGGTAGTCCTGCAAGGAGCAGGGAGTTGGACTCGATGATCCTTATGGATCCCTTCCAACTCGAGATATTCTATGATTCTATGCTTCTAAAACAGATTAGGGAAAACACTTTTTTTGACATTGTACATTCTTGCAACCTTTCCTTCTTGAGAAGTTCTTGCATTTGCATGCTTTGGAGAGGACACAAAGTTTGGCTGGGAGATGCACACTGAATCAAGGGAGGGTCTTCTGATACTTTCTGACAAGGCTACTGTGTTCAGGCAAGTTCCTCTGGATGCTGGCTGTGCCTGTGCTAATCCCTGAACTAGGTGCACAGAAGAGCGTGCTGCCAACACAGCCCAGCATCTGGATATGATCTAGCTTGATTTCAGTTGCAGCACAACAGTGTGTCTGAGCTAATAAGCTCCATTAAGAGCCAGTGGCTCAATATGTCATTCTGAAAATGGCTAAATTGAACCCAGGCTCACATCAGTCAGCCTGTGCAGGCCTGCAGAGAAAGGTGTGGATTAACTGACTCAGATTTCTGCTGTTTCACTTGTGCTCTCTGTTGCACTGTACTGACCTGCTGCAACATGCACTGGAAAGGTCATTGTTTGCGCATGATCAGTACAGGCTTGTAAAAAGTTTTTTGTACTTCTAAGCTCTATCTGCACTGTCTTTTATTCTCCACTGCAGGTCTGCTGCAGCAGAGCAGGCAGTTTGTCCCTGTTTGTTTTATCATGTGTCCCCTTTTGTTTGTCTGTCCATTTTGCCCTTGCTGACTACGGGCTGGGAAACTCTCCTGTGCTGTACCGTCAGTGCTCACACTGCTGTTCCTGGGGGTGCACAGCAAGGGAAAAGACGAAGGCAGGTGATGCAGACAGCACAACCTCCAGCAGGATCAGAAGCAGGAAGGGGAGCAGACGCTGATCAAAAAAGAATCCAGGTGGAGGGAGAAGAAGAACTGGCACCAGCTGGCCAAAAGGCATGGGCCTCCAGCAGGAAGGGAGCATGGGGACTGCTGTGGAGTAAAGACTGGAGACAAGGAACCTACCAAAACCATAGTCGTCAAAAGGAGTGGAAAAAAGCAGGGCTGGTACTGAATGAGAAGAATATGTTAACTTCAGACCCCAGAATGAGATTGCTAAATCACTTTGCTATGAACAAATCCTAGTGACATCCAGTGGCAAAGCACATCACCTCCTCCCTCTAGTGGCTGGCACATACACAGCAGGTGGAAATCCTACACCTGCTAGTAGTTACTCAGTTATTTTTCCTCATTTTCATTACTGTAACACATAAGAGTCTCAGTCATGGAGCAGACTCTCAGGGCACTCAATATCAGTTCTGCTTGTCCTATGGATCTATAAATTCCCACCAAGTGATGACAGAGGAGTGTCAATCCAGTTCTTCTATAGAACTTGCTTTTCAGCTTTGCTTTTTTAAGACCTACAAATTACATGCACAAACCTGTTAAAACAAGTTATCACAGTGCATATGCACGAGGCTGACAGGCAGCCTTAATTCTTACATTTACTAAATTTGGAATGCTTCATTTTGGATCCTTAATATTCTTTGAAAGAGCTTTCTGCAAGTAATGAATATAAAGCAGACAGACTGTACTAATTTCTCAGAGAGACAACGTAATTCTAGTCCCAACATTTAAACTTTAGTGAAAGAAAATTCATGAGAATCCGTGTGCAAAGAATCTTTCAAGGAGTAAGTCAGATTTTTTTTCTCCGCAGATATTTGCTTTTATAGATAATTGAAAATAAGAATTTGGGAGACATGACTTAAGTCTGCATTGACTCAACTTTGACAAATCAGGAGAGAACAACTTTATGGGAATCATTAAGTGCCAGCAACCAAAACATGATATTTTCTTTTATCTAAAAATAAATTAAGATGAGAAAGTAGCAAGTGTGATGGCAAANCATGATATTTTCTTTTATCTACAAGTAAAAGAGAACAACTTTATGGGAATCATTAAGTGCCAGCAACCAAAATACAATACTTTGTTTTCTCTACATGTAAATTAAGTTTAGAAAGTAGCAAGTGTGATGGCAAAAGAAAGACTAATATATGAAAAAATTAAATATATGAATGTTTTGTATCTGGACAGCTTTTTAGCAAAAACAATAAGCAATGCTGAAATTAAAATATAATTATTAATTTTATCAGTATTAAATATTGTAGAAATATGGCAAAGCAAGTATAATTATGTCAGGTTACCATGAAAGAAGAAGGAGTAAATGATTACCTCATTACAAAAGCACACACATATGTTGAAAAAACAGTAATATGAATCATTTTTCATCCTTTGCAGTTAGTGATGTTATTCTCATATGATGATTACATAATTCAGTGAAGATTCATTTAAAAATATTTAAATTGTCACATCTCAAAAGGAATGCAGTTATCAATTATTCATGGAAACCATTTTAATGAGCTCCCTGATAAGACCCCCCCCCCAAAACTCCTAAGAAATTAGCAATGCTTTTTTTTTTCAGAAAAATATCTAAAGCTTAGCCTGCTCAAAGCTAATGCACACTCCTCNTTTCAGAAAAATATCTAGAGCTTAGTCTGCTCACAGCTAATGCACACTGCTCTCAGCAAAAGATGCCAGATTGAAATGCAGAATTTCTCTGACATTTCACAAGCGTAGTTCTGGGGAACCCAATATAACATCTACACTTGTTCTTTGAAATAAAGTGCTCTGTCACCTTCATGTGATTATTAGAATAAATTATTTGCTACACTGCACTCTTACCTATAGCCCTCTCTTTAAAACATGGCAGATGTCAGAGATAATACCTTTCATAGTTAAATAACTTTACCGCAGGCATCTGCAGCATTCCGGTTTTTTGCTCCAGCAAGAATGGGGAAGTCCTAGGGAATACTAAAGGATTTGACATAACCATATCTATTCACCTAGATAAAGTTAGCAAGTTCTCATTGTGTCTGCAACATGCATACATACATGCCTGACATGTCAATGTAGACTGTGGGTTTGTATGTATAGAAATAAAAATTTGGCTTTGACTAACAAATCTGGGGTAAACATATGCTGGAATTTATGAATNTAACAAATCTGGGGCAAACATATGCTGGAATTTATGAATAAAAGACTATACTTACTATCACTATACATTAAAATTACATATTTTCATGTAGTTACTTCTCTAAATAGCTGAAAGCATGCAAATGAGTTAATCAGTTTTAAGCAAGTATCAAGTAAACATACTGCTAAATTAGATAAACATACTTACCGCAGAGACTATCAGGAATCCTCCAGAATGTCAATACAGTTCATTAGTGTAGTTACGTATGTAAAATATGGCTTGTTCCTGATGGATTTTCACAAGCAGCATTTCTATAATGCTTTAATCTCTCGCAGTGCTCTCTATTATTCAGCAGAGATGGGGCCTTTCTAAAAGGCAGTATTGGGATAAACAAACAGTAACAGAGAACTGGAGAAAGACAGACACCATGGCCTACTGACAGATTCTTCCTCTACGAGCTGACAGGATGCTCCATGCACTGAGATTCAGTAACTTTAAATATGCAGAAATGCTTTCTTTCCAAGTGTACTGCAATATCCTGGGCTCCAGGCTCGCACATTTGCTGAAACCAACTGCAATGCATTTAAAACATGTTCTTTCAACCTGGAGCTGCAGTGCTCCCAGACTGTCAGCACAAACGCATGTTAAACAGCTCCTGGTTGCATGAAAGCCAGTATCGTGCAGAAGCCATTAAAATATTAAAGACAGACAATACTTACTCCAAGGTCAGTCCTGGAATTTGTAGCCTTTCCCGCTGGGCTTTCATTGCTGTTATGTGTTACCACACTCTATTGTAACCATGACACACATTCACTGGCAGCATTCTGGCGATGACAGAAAGCCAAAATGAACCACTATAAAGGAATGGACTAACTATCTCTTGGGGGTGGGGGGAGGACCACATGTTTGGGTCCTTCCACCTCTAGCTGTCACAAAGAGCTGTCAGCTGCCTCTTTCAGGTTAGTGGAAGCACACGCTGCACTGATTTTGTGAAGCAAACGGCGCCTTCAGTTCTGCACATCAAGTAATTTATTTCCAGTATTCTGCAGCGGCAGCAGCCACCACACTGACGCACACACACACTGCACCTCGGAAGAAGAAGTCCCCCTCGCTACGCTAGCCGGCAGCATAAAAAAACCCTCTATGCTTAAGACAGTTTCTCTCAGCAAATGTCAAACATTCACCACCCCCTCTGACCCTGCCAAATAGGATTTAGCCATCTTGTTTAAGTCAATTATCCCTTTCCTTGGTAAATAGGCAGGCAGTTTCTGCAGTAATAGAAGAGCAAATCGCTGAATGAAAAACAGGGTCTTCTCCTTTAACAGGGAAAATTAATTGCCAGGGCATTTGAAGAGCAAATATATTCTTGCAACACTGAAGTTAATACAAAAGTAAAAGTTAACATTCTGTTCTGACTGAGAGCCAGACCTAGAAATTGCAGAAAAGTGCATCAATTTCAGGTCCATTTGTTTAAGGGTAACCTCACTTAAAAGTAAAGCTGTATACAACAGTTTATAATGACAGTTTTAGATCAGTGCTGCTGTGTAGGCTGCTGATTTTAATTTAATTATATTCTTTTTTTTAATGTACTCTTTTAGTCTGAGGTTATCCTTTTAATAAACAAATATTGTGAATTGTTCTATGAGGGCTAGCATTTTTTTTAAAGCTCTATAAAACACCATGAAAAGCAAAGGCACTGTGCAAGTACTTATTTTTAGTAATTTAAGAGCCAGAATATTTTATCTCACCCACATAGTTTTCCTATGTGACTCTTAATTTGTACCTCTTGCACATTATGATAATGTCAACCACATGATTATATTTTTCACCCTTTGAGAGCTCTGGCCCTGCTCTGGGCATGGACAAATTCTACAGACTAGTCAAAATGCAGGACCAAATGAAGCTGCTGCTTTTTGGGTCCCTTGCTCATTTTTGGAAGAAATTAGTGAGTTCACAGGTACAGAGACATGAGTTTCAGAGACAGGGAAATCTCCTGGTTGTGGAAACTGGTGGAACTGGATTGCTCTTTCGAGCACACAATAGAAAACAATCATTAAATTCTCTCTTTTCTCCTACATATTTCTGTTGGAAAGTATTTTAAATTGAAGTAATGTATTACCTGGAGCCTTAATTTACAGGATATTGAAAATAAAACTGAAGGATACACAGAACTATGCATTTGAATTTCTAAAAAATAACAGATATCTGGATTCTGATTACCAGTCTGAGGTCCCAGCAAGCATTACTAAACCAAGCATCCTGTAAGTAATCTTTCTAAGGAAGTTCTAAATTCTCCTATCTCCCGAAAGAAAAAAGGACTTATCTAAGGGGTTAAAATCAAGATCACAAACCATGATGGATGAATTCACAGATTTGCAAGGGCACACAGATCAGTTAGATGCCCAACTCTGATTGGGTCTTTCAAAACATGTTCTTCAAATTTTACTCAGAACACAGCAAAATGTCCATTTTTAAAGATATTCTCAAACTTGAAAAAAATAGTACAAGAATCAGCTGTCTAAACAGCTCTGACACTGAAGCTATCAGGTGAAGCTGTCCATGCCTACAGCTTTTATTCATGACTAAGTTTGAAGACAACCACTTAAGAACAGAAATTTCACGAGAGAGAAACAGAGTGTGAGGTACGACTAGTCACAGATTCCTGGCTCTCCCATAGCTGCCAAGAATGGGCAGCTCCCTATCCCCGTCGCTCAGCACCTCTCAAACCAAGCTCTGTTCCCTTAAAATTCCTCTGATAAAATTTCTTTTGTACATAAGAATTCTTCAGTCACCGAAAAGTCCTGTTTCTGATGGAGTACTCGACAAGGATAGAAAATTTTGAAAGGTAAACTGTGATTGTGCACACACCACACATGTACACATTTATATAAGCTTTATATAATGTTCAAAGGGCTTAACTTTGTGCATACTACCCTTTAGTTAGGTACTTCAGCCCGTATCTGTGTATGTATATGCACACACATGTAACATCAAAGTACTTAATTTTTGTTGTTAAATTTTCACTGAAAACAGAGAGTAGGAGACAGCATAAAACCCCTAGGAAGACAGCCAGCTCTGCTGAATCAGGACAGTACCACAATTATTTCCATACACAAACCAGCAAAAGGACTAGCTCAGAAGAAGAAGGTGTGCTTCCTTTGAAAGCACAATACCAATTTTAAACGTTAGTCCCATAAGGCCAATTTTAATACTGGGGTGAACAGAGAAGACAAGTCCACAATCAAGGTGGGATTTTTTTCCACTGTTCTTGAAGTGGTACCATGAGGAAAAACATGCAAAAGAATAGTATGTCACTAAACACTGCTTTAGTGTGAAACATTACAATTAGACAGTAGGTGCATTTTACCTGCAGGAGGACAAGACTGCCAGCTTAGCTTGTCTATAGGAGAATGAGTTGAACTGGTAATTGAGCACAGCAGCTTAATCATAAGCAACTGCATGTAAGAGCTATTTTGAGACCATGATAAATCAACCTCTTTCCTGAGCTAATTCATGCAGGCACTTCACATCACATTAATGGTAAATTATTCTAAGTTGAGACTGAGCTATAGGTTGACTTTGAAAATTCTTCTTCTATGCATTTTGTATGATCCAGACAGAAGTTTGGAAAATTATGATTTACTGAAAAGCAGAGTGATGAATACATAGCAGGAGATCCAATTCTGCCCACGGTTACAGTCTTACAGCTTTTGCAGGAGTAAATGGGAACTGCTTCACATATCTGGGGGCAAAAATATAGCAGCAATTTAATTAGATGAAGCCTAGCAAGGGAAAGATGACTTCAATTTGATCAAAACAATTGTTTGCCCTTCGTTTCAGACCACTTAGATATAAATCATCCCATCAACATATAGTTGAGGAAGCAAGTGGAAGTTAAGAAGGAGGCTCATTGTACCACAAAAGACAAATCTCATTCGTTTACTTAAAGTAACTGTAGATTATTCCTAGGATAAATAACATTCATTATACTTGCAAAGGCTACAGTAAGGTCACTATCTCAAAGGTAGAGATTTAAGTGTTTTCTTCATCTTTGGCATCATCCCTGAAATAGGTGTCACGAGTGCTAATGTATTGATAAAACCAATTCCATTAGTTTAACACAGCATTATTACTGTAAAATATAAAATTAGCACAAATACTGCAATATCTGTGGTAAGTAAAAAGTTTCATTTATCACTTATGATATTTTAAGTTGAAATCTTCAACACCCACAAGCTAAAATGCTTGGGTGTTCACCTCAGGGCTCTATTGTATTATGGCTACTGGAAAGAAATTCTACTTTCTCCTGTGTCATGGTTTAGCCCCAGCTGGCTGTTTGTTTGTTCATTAACCATATACATCGGTCTGACAGAAGGCTCTACCTCACCTTACCAACTTCACAACAGAAATGTAAATAGGATGAGTGCTAAAAATTGTCATGGTTTCAGCTGGAAACACCTGGAGGAGTCCCCCTGATAGAACTGTGCAACTACAAGTGTACTGAAGCCTGCACTTCTCTTTTTTTTTACTTTTTTTTTTTTTTTGTAAGAAGTCTGCAGCCTTCACAGTGAAGGGAAACAATGAACTGCATTCAATTATAGAGAGCATGGTATAACCTGCCTCTGCCTGCAGTCAGCATGCAAAAATATCTCAGAGAGGAAAACTGCCCTGCTCGTCTGGAGGAACATCAGGTCTACAAGCATTGCTGTGGAGGAGAGTGCATTACCCCATCGGATAAAACTAGTAACTGAAGGTTACTAGCGGTGACGAAGAGGAACCACTCGCCTTCACCCCCATGACCCCCGATGACCCCCACCAGGAGGCAATGGGCAAGCGCGGATGGGAGGAGTTCATAGAAATGACTTCTTGGAACTCATTATAATACAAAGCGGGGACAGGTCATGCATATGTATAGACGTATCATGCATATGCAACAATTAGCTGCATAAATTTGTGATGAGTGCCGCGTTGGGGCGCGCATGATTTTGGTGGGACTACCCCCCGTGCCGCCCAGCGCTGAATAAACATACCTACTTTACAATCTTACAGATTGTGGAGTCCATTTTCCGCAAGACACAGGGGAGAGAAAATATAAAAAAAAGTTCGTGGGTCGAGATGAGGACAGGGAGAGATCACTCAGCAATTACTGTCACAGGCAAAACAGACTCGACACCATTAATAATAACACTTATACCTCTTCACCTCAGAGGATGA
>VZTQ01008321.1:0-80738 GCA_013400755.1 Pelecanoides urinatrix
GGTTAAACCACAACACCTAAGCACAGTCTCTCATGAGAGCGCAGATTTCTAGGCAGCAGGCTATTTTTTCATTGCACACAGGAAAGCATGACCACTCTCAGCACTGCAAGCACAAGCTTCAACCTTGCCCAGGCATGACAAGAATGCTAGACAGCCATTACCTGTGTTGTAGACCACTTCATGATAATTGGGTGTACAATGCAGGGCATACATTTGTTTAAGAACTTCACCAGCTTGGATTCATTGCCACTAACAGCAGAGTTTTCATCCAAGCAGTAGGTCATAGTGTCGTGACTCCCTGTAGAATACAAAAATCAGTGTACAGAAAATGTCATTTCTTAACTACTGAAGACCACAATACACTGTTATGTTGTGTGCGCACACCTGACATGCCACCCCATCTCCAAATCACACACCTATATTGTCTGACAGCCTATGTAGTTATGGCAAAAAGGTCAGCTCTTCTACAGGGGTTGCTCACCTGACATTAATAAGCTTAGTGTGAAATCTTCATGAAGGGAAAGCATCGACACTTTTCCATAAAGCAGTCCCCATCTAAACTACACATCATTGTTTGCCTCAAACCACAATAAAATGGCCTGTTTCAACTAGCATCTTCCACTGAAATAATTATCTTGATGTGAAAACCCACATTTTTCAGGGAATAAATAGCTGAAGGCTGAATTTATCTAGAATTTGTCCTGGTTTCAGAGTTGTCCAAATGCAGGATTTCATACTCCAATCCCATCATCTCTGCACAGGAAAATATGACTGAAAGTAAAATTCATCTTCTTATACCTTTGACTGGACCAACTCCTAACTTGGCACTTTAAGCATTTAGACCTTAAATATCCAGTAAAAATGCCCTCCTGAACTAAAGACCCACATCCCCTACAAAAACAATATAAAAGGTGGGTGCCTGAAGGTTTCAGAGGCAAATCCAAGTCTAAGTTTACATGTGATAGATGGACAAGATCCACCTTTTACGGACTTCAAAAATTACCTGGCTCTTTCCAGCATGGGGAATTACACAGGGGCCGGCTAAGCATCAGAGCCAAGTACAGCCTGCCCAAATGTCTGACTTCTTTGAAGTCTCAATAAATATGATGCATCTTTTGCACCGTGTTTAGATGAAACTCTGTTGCAACTCACAATTTCTTCAGGACAGGTAACCAGCGATTTTGCTAGCTTTTTCTGTTCCATTATTTCTTCTAATTTTATAAAGCATCAATAAGAAAAACTAGGAACTCAGTGAAGTGACTTGCTGGGATCTTTGCAGACTATCTGCAAGGAATTTGCGTATCATTTTGTTTTTTAAGTTTTCTGACAAACAAATTGTTCACTGGTGCTAGGAACTGCCTTCTTGAATGGTCAGTCTTACTGGTGCCAATGGAAGTATTTCCAGTAGCCAAAGAAAACAGACAAGATTGTATCTGAAATAAAGAAAATTCTTTGACACCATCAATAATACTTTAATGTCTCACTCAATTTTTTCACCTTTTAAAATCGTGTTTCTGTCTATTTTCCTGCTTTAATCACCCAAACCAAGCTCACTGCAGATGAAAGATCGATAATGAGGGCATGCAATCAAAGAAGTTTATCTTACAAGATGTAAGAGTCAAACCATTAAATACCCATGGACCAAATCCAAGTCTGAGAGAAGTGAACAGGATTCCATCGATGGGCGTTGCATCTACTGGTGCCCGTCAGCAAGCAGATAGTAACCTTTCATTTAGGAGTCTTCTTGTGATGTCAGTGAGTTACAGTAATGAAAGGAAGATGGGTATATCCACGACACAACAAATATGATGCAAAGATAGTGAGCTAGCACCAAACCAGGTAGCTTCATTTCTTAAAGCAACATCCCCCCAGCAGCACTGTGGTGAACCTGGTGCAAACACAACACTAATTACTAAGACTTGCCTCTGCCTCCTCGTCATGCTTTTGGAATGTGCTCTCTCATGTTTCCTGCATGCCTTGTTGTCTTCTCTATCCGAGATAAGCTTCCACTTCCAAACTGGGCTTCTCCCAGTCATTGCTCCCTCTGAAAACCTGCCAGAGCTGTCTTGACCTGGTTGGTCTTGATCTGCTTTTATTCTGACCTGGGCTAGACCAGTTTTGTAGGTCAGCTGGACAGCCACCAAAATTTTCCAAGCTAATAGCCTGCAATGCTCTGAAAAAGTCCTCCAATGTTTGCTGAAATGGGCTTGTCTTCAACTATTCTTTTCTTTGTGCCTGTTCTCCATATTCACAACAACAACAAACACTCACATGAATAACAAGGTCACCGTTAGGAGAAGAGCCAGGAAGTCAAAGGCACACGTCAGCAGGTTCTCAGCTTTCTACAGTGTCCAAGAAACACCACTGTGAAAGTTTTTAGAAACAACATGTTCCTTTTCCACAAAAAAAAACAAACAACCACTGAGCATGCTACTGACTTTTTGAAGGATTTTTGCAAGAGGAACAAAAAAGAAAAAAAAAGGTGGGGGGAGAAGAGGAGAATATGAGAATATTACCTTCTTTCTTCTGTCATAAGATAGATACTTATTCTCTTCTCCTGATGGTTAAATAAGAAATCTAGAATTTTTTTATAACATCTGTCTTGGGGTCCTCTTACATTGGCGTTATCCAAAACAGAGGTGCACTTGTTTTGAAGTTAACATCAATTTAAATTACATATCCAAGAAGTCACCATGAAATAAGTTTCTGGGTTTCAATTTTAATCGAAACTCCAAGCTCCATTAGTTCATGAAGGGCAAGACAAAAAAATCCACACAGTTCTTGGGTCCTCCCAGGGCTCCACCCACTGAAGACAAGACTTGATTTTTCCCACTATCTCTAAATATATGTCTCTGCTAAAGTTAACCTACAATCCTGTATCCTACATAAAACATTCATCTACACGCTGTGCTGCTTTCCACCCAAACTACCTGTTGCATCTACAGATGTGAGAGAAAACATGGGCTAGACTTTTCTTTAGTACCATTTCCATTGTGGAGGCAAAGGGAGTCACTCAAGAGCTGACAGTCCTCCAGTGCCTCCCCACCCACCAGTGAAAACAGGTTCTGCTGCAGCTTCTTTGGACGGAACGGGACGGGGGGGGGAAATCATCTATTCAAGGCAGCAGAGAGAAGCAATAATACAACCAAAGAAAGGCTGATGATACACAGGTCTGAATGTAGTACCAACGAGGACACCAGCTATAGCGCAGCTGTATTTACCCATAAAAGGATAAATCCAGTTTTCGTAATCAGGGTCATGCAGAAAAGTCATACTCTATATTCATAAAAACGTATGTTAATTAAAAGTCTCCATCCTCTTTTTTTCATACCTTTACAACCTCTTTTAAACAGTACGAGGAAACAAATAATAAGGTAAAATGTTATTTCCCTCCTTTTGGAACCATTTTATTATGTAGGAAGTGGCAAGAACCAATTAGGAAAACCTCACCATTGCCCAGATAAGCAAATGCTCAGATTATTAACACTGATCTGACAAGACGATGCACAGGGACTGCAAAAAAAAAGTCCCTCTTTCTTTCCTTCCCTCAGGGGGGAAAAAAAAAAATCCTTTTTCCCCCCTCCCCTCGAAGAAACCCCAAACATTACAGAATAAAAGTATTCACATGCATGCACATGCCACACAAACCCTCCCCCAAGCCCTTCTCCCACACACTGACCCAAATAATAAATGTAGCCATCCTGAAATGGGACAAACAGGATGTTCCAATGCTTAAATGTCACACTAACAAAACAGTAGAGAACAAAAGTTAGTCTTTACCTGGAAGAGCTAAGTTATAGAGGGGAATATCCCAGAGCTTCTCTGGTAATCGTGACATCCATTGACCATTTTCATGGCACACGTGAATGGAGGTTTGCACAGGGCCTTCCATTAGTGCCTGCTCTAGGACTTCATAGGGTGTTCTGGGAGGGAAAAAGAAAAGAAAAAGAATAAACCATTTCATATGCTGTGTTTGAATTAATGCCATTGCATCTGTGCAGAATGGATTGATACACGCTATAAAATGTCAACCCTTCTCTCAAGTAGTTGCAGCAAACGTCAAGAGCTTATTGGCCGCAACACACGCTGCTTTTGATAGCATTGTCTCCCAGCACAATGCCAAGGGAGGGTTCCTGCCTCAGGCTTGTAAATTGACCAACTGAAAGAGAACATAGAGCCAATACAAATATGCGCAGCTTCGTTGGTATGCAGAAATGACTATCTACACTGACTATTGAGACATCATGAGGAGTAACCCACCCCCAGTGTGGAATAATGTCTGTTCCCTGACCCTTTGCAGCCCCGGGAGCATGGCAGCAGGACCCATGGCAGGGCCAGGACAGGGGCTGGCCCTGTGACCCTCAGATCCCTGGAGAACACTTACCTGGAAGCATCAGTTCAGCTGCCGCAACAATATCTCTATGAAAACCCTTGACAAAGATGTCAGGACATTGGATTTTCAAGTCACGCTGGCTTCTGGGGTGAAAGAGGAAAACTTTCATGTTCTTATTCCCTGTTTTGATAAGATCTCTTGATGTTTGTTCTTATCACCCTTACTAAGCCCATGATTACAAGTTTGGTCAGACCTTCCTGAAAACTACTCCGGAATTGTTCTTCTTGGATACAAGCCTCTCTGGGATCTCCTGCAAAATTGCAACGGTCATGCAGGAGTGCCAGTGGGTGAAACCCAGCTGAGAAATCATGGTCATCACCAGGGCCTACTAGAGTTACCCTGTTCATTTTTTATTTTATATTCTCCTGGATGATGCAGAACATGAAGGCGAGCTCTCCCTGCCATTATATTTTTTTCTAGGATGTTCCTGAAGTTCAGGTGGTGTTTTGGGGATTAAAGCCTTCCTTCTTCTGTTTTCAAGGCTTTAGGTATTTTTTCATAGCTATGTAGTGGGACACCTTCTTTTAGATCATGGCACAGTGATTACCTATATTAATATCACACCTTCCTTTTTAATCCTTTTTAAAAAAAACTGTCACTGTGAATGACTCCTTCTTGTCTGCTACAGCAATGGCAGTCAGATACGTATTTGTGCAGGTTTTGTGCTCTGCCAAACACCCTCACTGGTCCCTGGTCCCTTTTGCTCCATCTCAGCACATTCATTCCTGAGATTGCTTCTCCCCAAAGCATTCTTGGGTTGCTTTTGGGAGGTGCTTGGTTCTTCTGGATTTACAAGTGAGCCATACTGTTTATATGAAAAACATTTCCTTAAACATGGTTTAATAGATTTTTTTTTTTTTGGCAGTCACATAGGGTCATCTGAAAGGCAACTTTAGGAATTGCATTCCTAAGTTTTATGTCCATACCGCACATAACAGATACAATCTGCCAATGCACGTAGCATCACTCGTCCAGCTGCCTTGCTGTGTCTTTGGTGTGGCTTTGAACTGGTCTCTCTGAGCACAGCTGCCCCAGTTAAGAAAAGAATGAGACCATGTCAGCTGAGGGAAATGCCCAGCACCCTGGCTGGGTGACACAGGCTGCACGTGGCCAGTGTGTAACCTGGGGCTTTCCTCCCAGTGAAGAGCTGCTGCCTCTGAGGTTATCCATACACACAAGGCCATTGCAGAAGCAGTAAAGAAGTGGTTGAAACCCTCTCTTGATTCCTTTGTCTCCTTATTTTAAAAAACAGATACTTGATGGGCCTAGTGCCAAGTCGAGTAGAAAAACTCCCATGGATTTATTTAGAAAAAAAAGGTGCAGATTTTTTTGTCCTGCATGAGCAAATTGTCTCTATATACCACATCTGGTATTCTTATTCTTGGAAAGAAGTTCAGATCTCAGGCAGATCAACTCATCCATCCTCTGGCTCTGCAATTTAACATGCCAAGCTTCTGCCTCCTGCAAACCCCTTGCTCAGACAACAGATGTCTGCAGCTAATCTTGTCCCCTTTTGCTGTATTTCATGCTTACTCAGACTGCACACCACTGCTCGCCCAAGGCTGTTCTGCTCTAGTCTATGTACCCTGTAGCATCGGTGTGGATAGGGGCTGCAGATGCTTAAAACAACATTGCTATTTAGTAGTTGCAAAAGACTGGATAGTCTTTCTCCTTCCCCAGCTCTGAAGCTGACAGGAGCTGTGAGGGTGCAACCATGTCATGCCAGCATATGGCAGCACTTACGCTGGTCCTGTACACAGACCAGAAACCTAACTGTAAGTACTGCTTTTCCTCTTTTCCTTGTGTCCTGGTTTTGGCTGGGATAGAGTTAAATTTCTTCCTAGTGCTGTGTTTTGGACTTAGTATGAGAAGCATGTTGATAACACACTGATGTTTTTACTTGTTGCTAAGTACCCTGCTAGTCAAGGACTTTTCAGCTTCCCATGCTCTGCCAAGTCCACAAGAGGCTGGGAGGAGCATAGCCAGGACAGCTAGCCCAACTGGCCAAGGGGGTATTCCATACCATATGATGTCATGCTCAGTATGTAAATATGGGGTGTGATCCAGGAAGTAGCGATTGGTTTTTTGGGTATCGGTCGTCAGGTGGTGAGCAATTGCATTGTGCATCACTCATTTTGTATATTATATCATTATTATTGTTATTGTTATTATTGTTATTATTTTTCCCTTCCTTTTCTGTTCTATTAAACTGTCTTCATCTCACTCCACAAATTTTACTTTTCTTTTTCTGATTCTCTCCCCCATTCCACTGGCGGGGGGCAGAGGGAGTGAGCGAGCAGCTGTGTGGTGTTTGGCTGCCTGCCGGGTTAAACCACAACAGTCCTTTTTGGCACCCAACGTAGGGCACGAAGGGTTGAGATAACGACAGATCTGACCAAAGTGTATTAAGGCAAAATTTGTTATAAGCATTCATTATATTGGTTTAATAGTCACTGGTCACAATGTTGATTTATTGGCTCTCAAAATTGTGGGGCTGGCTCTCAGTGTTGGGTTATGTAATACCTTGCTTGCAGTACGTATTCCCCACTGTGCTGTTATCACTGCTCGGAAGTGCGTCAAGGTTATCATTTTGCTGCACTGTGTAACACTGTTTTATGATATGATAAAATCATTGGTTGTGAGTCTAACCTGGTATTTATACTCAGCATTGCCATCATCTCTGTACCTCGGGAGCCAGCTCTCGGAAACTATTAATAATTACACTCTACCTTTTCTCCTTGGAGAACCAATTTATGGGGGAAACAGGGGGGGACACTTTCCCCCACTCCTTCACCTTCCTTTCACATTTCCAGAAACTCCTTTTTCTTCCATCCTCTTCATGAAGCCCTCCACAATAGTTCTTGAGAATTCTGAATATCCTTGGGATGTTCAAACAAGCATGTTCATATTGCTACATCTCCTGAATGTGGTTCAGGTCTTGTTTAGGGTTAAACAACTGTTTAGGAATACCGTCCAGAGATCAACCCTGGCAACGGACACTGTGGCTACTCAAACCCCTGCAACAGGCACCGTGGCTACTCAAACCCCCGCGACAGGCACTGCAGCTGAACCAGAGAATCAACCTGTGCCAGTATCAGTCGCCCCTATACAGAAGAAGAAATACACAAGACAAACAGCTCATTTAGTAAGGGATGAAGATGAACTGGGGCCATCACAACAACAGGAGGAGGAAGAGACAGAAGCCATAAATGAGATGGTAACCATCTGATCCCTATCCCTGAATGAGCTGCGAGATATGCAAGAAGATTTCAGTTGTCATCCAGGCAAGCACATTGTCACCTGGCTGCTCCGATGCTGGGATAACGGGGCCAGGAGCCTGGAATTAGAGGGTAGGAAAGCCAAGCAGCTGGGATCCCTTTCTAAGGAAGGTGGCATTGACAAAGCAATTGGACAAGGGGCACAAGCCCTCAGCCTCTGGAGGCGACTCCTGTCANAGGGGCCCTGCCTCCAGCCAGGTGGAGGAAAGGGACAACCGGGTTTACTGGACTGTGTGGATTTGATGGCCTGGCACGTCAGACCCACAGAAGCATAAGGCTCTAGTAGACACTGGTGCACAGTGTACCCTGATGCCATCAAGTTATGAAGCGGCAGAACCCATTTGCTAAACCACAACACCTTGGGATCTGCAGCTCCCTTTTCAGAGCCTTTGGGCTGCCTAATTCCTCTGTTCCCCAAAGCTACCCACCCCCCCACAGAGCAGGCACCCAGCCCCCGCCATGAGCAGCAGGGACCTGTAAGCCCCACCGGCCAGCAAGACCTTGGCCCAGCATGAGCTCTTTTGTACCGACAGCACTCCCAGGATGCGTCCGAGGGTGCAGGTTTACCTGCTGCCACCCTCTCCTCCCGCCACGTGCTCTCACCGCCTCGCTTGGGCTAACACGGGCACAGTCCCACAGCTAACAGAAAAAAGCTGGGTTTCTGCCACGCTAGTCCCCTACACCAGTTCACCACCAAGTCAGGACAGCCCAGCGCTGGCCCACGCTGAAGAAGCCCCTGTGGAGGCAGCAAGCCCCTCAATCGGCTCTACCGGGCTGTACAACAGCCCCCTTGGCGTTGCCTGGCCAAAACCCATGGGCAGAAGGTTCTCAGCCTGGCACAAGCTGCCATCAAAGCCCCAATCTCTGCGGGACCAAGACGCTTCACAAGAAGTGTCCTGCTGGGCCTGGAGAAAGCCAGCAGAGAGCAGAAACAGCAAGACCAAGCCATGCTGTGGTCCTGCAAATGCAGACATGCAAGAGATTCACATCTCATTCTCTTCCTCTTCTTCTTCCCACCTCCCTCCACAGCACCCTGAGGCTGGGGATGGCAGCCACCGGTGATGCACAGCAGGAGCAGCAGCACCACAGCCGTCTGCTGATCAAGTCCCATACAGAAGTGACCGAACCAGATTTTGGCCGGATCCCCTGCACAATGCAAGCCCTAGATGCTCACACCACCACCTGCAAACTTAGCTGCTACCTTAAGATGTGGGGTTTCCTTTAGGGAAAAACCATGAGGCGTGCCTGGAGGAATGAAATTACACCCATTAGCTACTGTCTCTCATGACTAAATCCTAAACCTTGCAATGGAGAACTGTGTCTTTACTCCCTGCTTGCGGACAGGCACGTTGTTGCCGTGATTAACCACCCTCTCTCCCCTTGTTCACGCCAGCTTTCTGACCTGACCTTGGGCGGTCTGAGCGCAGGCAGCAATTACATTTTGAGGACTCTACCGGGACAAAACAATAAACAAGCAATAAAACATGCAAACGTGCAGAGCCACTAGAGACCACCATCCGCTAACCTGGGGACACCGAGAGCATCGGGTGGGATGTCAGCCGGGTTGTGCCCAAAGCGTGCCTTGTACGCGCAGCCCCGCCAGCCCGGAGCGCCGGGTGACAGCCAAACACCACGCAGTTCCGGGAGGGAGATATAATTGATGATGACGTAATTAAAACTGCTGCAGCCGACTCAGAAGCTAACGAACGTCACGGGAATTACAAGAAACATTCTGACGAGAGCTACCCGAATTGCCAGAGCGAGGAGCAAGCTGCCGGCCCCGCCAGACACAGGGGCGGTAGGAGGGGAGAAGGGCTCAGCGCCCCCCCACCCCGCTGCCACCCCGCGCCCAGGAGCTGCGCGGCCCGGAGCGACGCCCCCAACCTCCGGGGAGACGGATCCCTCCTTCCCCCTCTCCCTTCCCCGCCTTTTTTTTTAATTGTTTTACTTACTCCGATGAACGATTTCGTTTCCATCTCCGCTCTTCGGGAAGACTTGCACACCCCAGCTCCCCCCCCCCCGGGCTCCCGCCGCGGGCACGAGCCCCGCGCGCTGACCCGCACTCGGGCGCGGGCTGCCACGCCCTGCCCCGCCCCGCCCGGGTCAAGTGGCCGCAGGTTTGAGGAAGGTGAAGGAGGGGCGAGAGAGATGAGGAAGAGGAGGGGAGGTGGTTCTGGTTGGGTGGAGCTGCCTGAAGGGCCCGGCTGAGACGCTCGGCGGAGCGAAGACGCACCGCTTCGGGGGGAACCTGCAGGCGGGGGACGGGCAGAGAAACGCCGGGGGGACACCGTGCAATAGCACGGGGCCATCCTTCATTGCATTTAAAATCTATTGATTAAAAAAAAAGCTGTACATATACATATATTAGTACCTTAATTGCCTGCTTTGTCCAACAGAGTTTCTGTTTCTTCGGTTTGCAGGGCTAATACACAATTCACTAATTCTTTCCCTCCTCATTAGCTTGTACAGCCCCTCATCCGTGGTGCAATTCACTCGCATTTATTATGGCACCTTGCGGAAATCGAGGCAAGCTCCTCAAAAAGCTTCACTGTGTCCCAGGATGGCAGGGCTGCCTGGGCTTCGGGGTTATGCCACAGTTCAGACTGCTGTTGCTCTATCGACTCTTACAGAGTATCACAAAACTAGCTGGAAGTAGATGCAGAATAGATGTGCAGCAGGTTGTAAAGCTAGGCACAGAAAGGACAAAATGCCAAAAGGGATGAAGTAAAGCAAAGGAGAAGGCAAGAAAGAAAAGATGCTGTTGAAAGGCTGTGTGGTTTTGCACTGCCATGATAGAAAGTAGCTGAGAACAGTTACAGAGAAGTATTACTGTGCTCTTCATGGAATGAAATAAATGGGAAAGTATTTCAAACAGGAAAAGTTAGGAGGAAGAAACAGGCAAAGTCGACTTTAATTCTTCATTTACTTAGAAAGTTAAGACTGTGGAGGTGTGACAAAAGAGCAGTCAGGCAGCCTCTGGATACAACCGTGATGAATACAGTACAGCCAGACATGGTTCTGGTCTTGTAAAGCAAACCTGTGTGAAGTTGTTGGGACTAGTGGGGAAAACATGACTGTGGAAAGGAAAATTTTAAAGCTATTTTTGTGTTGATTTGAAATGAGTAACAGAAAACTCAAAAAGAACCATAAAATTTAAATCCCAAAAGATTTTATTCTGGAAGCATTGCAAGATGACTTTATACCATAGTAATGTGAAGTATCTGCTTGACCGATGTGGAAACAATCTTGCAGGTCTGACCTCAATGGAAATACTCCATCAGAAAATCTCAAGCCCTCTCCAAACCCTCCTAATTCCCACTCTTTCAAGTCTGAGTCTCAGTTCTTCTTCATTTGCACTGGAATTACTAGAGATGTCAAGAGAGTTGCTCCTGGTTTAGTCCTGAAATCACAATCTCTCTAGAGGGATTTAGGAAGCCCATAAAATGAGGAATGACACCAAATTAATCAGCAAGCGATTAAGCCCTGAATAAGCATGTCTTCTGAGGAGGGGTCAAGGCAAAGATAACTTTTAGCAGTATTTGCAGAAAGAATGATAAGCAGATTTCAGGATGAAGAAGCAGGGGAATGAAAAAGCCCAAGATTTCTCAACCCTCCTCACAAAATAAATGTCTGCATGAAAAAGACTGGAGTTCAAAAGTATTGGACAAAGAAAAACTTACCCAGAAGGAGCTTATCAGATTTTGAAGCATTCAGTGGTGAAAAGGGTTGAAGCTGGTAACATCTGAGAGAGTCAAAACAGGCAGATACAGAAGTTTCAGCATGGGCATTGATGGAAATGCAGGTCTGATTTATAGCTGTGGATCAGAGTGAAATATTTCTGGTTTGTTAGTCACAGTGACACCCGTCAGAGACTTAAGCTGGATTTTATACATTTAAACAGCTTTGGCTTCCTAAAATACGCTGCAGTCAGTCTGAGGGAAATCAGTTGATTTTTCAGAGGACTTAAAGGTTTATGAGATTTTTTTGAATGGTTACAATATTTGGGATGTTGTGTGAGACTTTTTTCTTCCATCCCAGTTTATTATTTTCAGACACGGCACATCTTTTCTCTATGCTGTAACATACAGAGATGCCACGAGGCTTTTAAATGATCTTAACTGAATTCCTGGATTTGGGGTGTTTGTTCTGGGGACGTTTGCAACACCCTGGCAATGTGTGTGTTTGCTCCTGCCCTGACTTACTGATAAGTTGTCTCAACCCTCACCTAATTTCTGTCTTTGGGAACAAACAAGCAGCTTAATATTTCTCAGAGAAGGTTGTATACCTAGCGGCAGCAGCCACAATGGCTCCTGAGAGTGGGGGAATCGGCGGGGAGGCAGCCTGCAGCACCAGGGAGGTCCCTCTGGGTAATAAAAATACCTGGGAAGAAAAATGCAGCCCAGACCTGCTGGTAGCTGGTTTCTGGTTCCCCGTGTTTGCTTCTGGGGTTACCAGACCACGATGGCTACTCTAAGCTTGCAGTGCTGTGAGCAGGATCACAGTGAGGTTGGGGGGCACGGTCTGGAGTCCTCCTTTGCACCTGATCCCCAAGCTCGGGGCTGCCTGTCAATGAGGTGCCTCTGACGACCTGGCACCGGCCGGCAGGAAGCTTAGGCAGAAGGGTTTGGGTGGGATGTAGGTTGCCTGAACACATCACAACGTGCCAACGTCATCATGAAGAAACAGCCCTGGTTTATTTGCAACAGGCAAATTCAGTGATAAAATTCAGTGGCTGGTAAAAATGCTACTGTGATGGTTAGACACAGGGTACAATACTGCTCCCTTCACATGGTGGATTCTCAAGAGCCAGGGCTACATGAGATGTGGTTTTCCTCATCAGAGTTTTGCAAGATGAGGGGAATGTTTTGACTTGCTTTAAATAACAGAAAGGAGAGGAAAAATTATAGTTAAGTTTTATTAGCTAAATTTTAATTGAAATTTTGAAAAAGAAAAAAAAATTTTAAAAATTCCTCAAATTCCTCCAGTTTGATACAATCCCACCAATGTCAACTGCAGCTTCGGTGGGCTTGGGGCAAGGTCCAGGCAAAACAATTTTCCTCTGAAACAGAAACAACTGAGATTTTAATTTCAACTTAACTACATCAGTGTTGACAAGAAGCGTTAAAATGCCCTATAAACCATTTAGTAAAGCCAGTTTACTTCATGTCTGGCACCAGCAGTGTTTAAGACAAGACACAAAAGTCCTTCCAAGAGGTCAACTACAAAATGGGTTGAGCGCTGGAGGTGTGTGGTACGAGGAGGGGAGGGGCTGGAGAAATGACACAGGTTTCCTCACCCCATGGGACAGGCATTTGCAACCTTCTTGCTTTCTTGTGGCACATTCTCTTAGGAGCTCAGGGGTCCTTCACAAACACCAATTCCTCTTCTTGATACCCCACTGATGAGCAAAGGCACCATCTATGTTTTTAGAGCTGAGGGAACAGAGGAGAGGAGGAAGGGAGAAATGAGCAGAAGGAGAGGGCTGACGCTGTACTGCCCCACAGACACACCAGCTGAGCGAAGCTGCTGCCCTTGAGACTGGAATTTGAAGTAGTAACCTATCTCTGGCACAGAAAAAAAGATTTTGCACTTCAGGGAAAAAGGGCAAGAAACTCCTGCAATAGACTGCCTGTTCATGGTCAAGAAATTCAGCGACGGAGGCAAATCTTCAAGAATCAGGAGGAAAGGGATTGAGATGATCACAACAGGTCTGCAGGGCTAGCCTTTAGGGCTGTTTGTCTGATGGTCTTGTCATCCCCAGTAACTTTGTGATAGCAAGTCTGTGAGAGTCCCACAGCTGAAGCCAGCTCTGCTAGTCAGGGAGAGATAGGATCTATGAGGAGGTACTGGTTCTTCTTGTCATCTTGCAAATAGATAATCAACTTTGTCCACTGGGCCACTGCATCAGCAGATCACAAAGGGACAGCTGGCATATGGAGGCACAGGAGAGCTACTCGTAATGTCCTGCTAAAAAGAGAAGCTTGAGGGGGAGATAAACAAACCTCTCTCCTCAGACCCAGTGTCTGAGAAGATATGAGCAAGAGGAGAGCCAGGCTTTGTTGCTAGAATCCATTCCAACAGAGAGAGAGAAACTGGGGAGACACAAAAAATAAATGCATTCCTGTCCTCCTCTCATTCCTCCCTTTGCTCTGTTAATTTGTTATCTAGTCCTTCAAAATTGTGCGAATGAGGTAAATTCCTGAGCTGTTGTCTCACCACGCTCCCCATTCTGCATGATTTTTTTTTTTTTTTTTTTTTTTTGGTAGATGGGACAGGTCAGAAACAAAGCCCTCTACTCTGGAGAAACTGAAGCGACAATGTAGACCAACACCTTTCATCCAAGAAGGCAGCTCTCAGAGCAGCACAAGAGGCAGCAGCCTGGGCAGGAGAGGGGCTGGGAAAGGCAGCACCATCAAGACACTGTACCCTGCCCACGTCTTTCCTGCGTGCAGCTCCTAACTTGGTGGCACACCACGGGGAGGAGGAGGAAGGACTCTTTTTATGCTTAAATTCATCACTATGGTGAAACTGAGGGATCAGGTCTTGTGTCCTTCAGCAGCCACGAACAACATCCCACCTTCTTCCTGTGGTCAGCTGTGAAAACTAGGTGTCTCCATCCTCAGGGACGAATTTCCAGTGTCTTTGACATTAGGCAAAGGTTGAAGCTAAGAGTGTCTGGGTCTTTAAGCCATCCAGACCTTAACTCCTGGGGATCTCATGTAGGTTAAGCCTTGATGGCTCCAGTCTCATAATGGATCATTGAGGAATAACTGTGAATATTCTTCTGAAGTTGGTGGGTTCTTTTTCCCCCATGCATTACTGATTTGTATTGTCAACCATAACCACGGCCTGCCGCGCAGCAAGACCTTTTAAGGGCCACACTTCAGCACAGAGATGACTCACAAGCTGATACAGGTCAGATGATAAACTGGGTCCTCAGTGAAGAACTAGCCCTATTCCATGCAAAGCTGTTCCTGTTGCAGTTTCATAGACTTAGTGCTTCTGTTTGGTTTCTGCAGGCATTTCACATGTATCTGGGCGCATGAGCAAAAGCATGCAAAGATGGATGTCTTGGGCAGTGCAGGTGATCTGCGGTGACCTGCACAGAGGTTCATCCTCCAACAGGACTTTGCACTGCAAACGTCATCTGTGGTAGGGAATTTAGGTGAAGGGCTGGTAGCTGCTGAGCTCAGGGTGTCAGTTTGGGTCAAACATTGCTAGTATTAAAGGCTAAGATCTACAACAGAAAAATGACATATTACGCAGTTTCCAAAAGGGCCAGATAACCTAAGAAAGTACTTCATCTTTTATTACATTTATTTATTTTATTACAGAGTAACAAAGCACCAGAGTGACCTCCTACACTATCACAGGGCAGTAATTTATAGCACAGTCATTCATAAACTATATATATCACTGGGCCTTTTTTTCTATCAACGTGGCCTAAAACCCACCACTTATTGGTGGATTATTTTCCACTGGTTCTTGCGGAAAGCTTGTATCAGGAATGTGGAGCTGAAAAGTTGCACAAGATAGACAAGGGCAGCAGGTACTGGGGGAATTCCACTCTTGCACACTCAGCTCTGCTGGAAGTGTATGTAAAAACATTCCAGTTAACATTTCCCACCTACAGACCAAGTCTGTGTTATGTTTTATTTTGCCAGAGCTAATTCATCACCATCCAGATATACACTCAACATGGTCCATCTTCGCCAAACTTTATACAAATAATATAACAAGTATCCTTCAAGGTGTTACACGGCATTCCTAGTTAGGGAATGTTGCTAGCACTACTAGTGGGCTAGCACTGCTGTGCACACTGTGTGACCGCAGTGTTGTCTGGCCACAAAAGCAGGTTTGCCAAGCCTCAAAATACAATGTTAATAAACCGCTTTCTACTAAAAGCAATGGTAAAAACCACCCCAATGCACTGGAAGTTCAGCAGCTGTCTGAATTAATGTCACTGTTCGTGTTTGAGGAAGGAGACACAAGCAGGTAGAGAGGAGCTGCTCTAGCAGTGACCAAACCCTACCTGACTGCCATTTGTTTCCTCCCATAAGTTAATTTTCCACAGCAATTTTCTTTCAGTTGTACTCCGGATGCAGTAAGGCTTTCTCCCCCTGCCCTATCAGGAAAAAGAAAAGTCCACTGCCTCTTATAAATAAATCAAATCCTACACAAGACTTAAGTCTGAAGACTATCATCTTGTTTGCCAATTGGCTTTTCCATGGATTAGGATGTTCCTGACTGTCAGGTTTTGCTGTAAAAACAAAGTCAGTTTGTCTTACAGTTATATTCCTCCATATCTATTTTACCTGCAGTGATCATGGCAATGGCGACTAATCAATTCATAGTAATAAAGCACAGTAATAAATCTCGCTTACAGGAGCATTTGAGCACATTTATTACAGCACACATATTAGAAGCTGCAGGGAGCAAGGACATTTGTGGCAAGTTGAAATGCAAGTTTTTCCTGGTCCCTGGTTACAAGTGAAGAACATGATGGCGCGCCCACTGTGCACTGTTGCACTTATCAACTTTTTTCAGATTAATAACTGTGTTACAGAGATGAGAGAAGTTCATTCAATTTGTGGGCATGATGAGAACTATCAGCTACAGATTCAGACATCGCTATTAATATACTTGAAACATTTCTGATCCTGAAATGGTCCTCAGGTTCTCTGATGCAGACAAAACTTTGTATCAGGCTACAGGGATAGACCCTCATTTTCAGTCTCTGCTCCATACTGAAAGGAAGCTCACATGAAGCAGATGCAATGATCTAAGTACCTGGCAATTTAGTCTGATCTGATTAACCTGGGACAAGGAGGTTAACACAAACCCAAACAATTGGTGGTTTATAAGAAATAGAACTTGTCAACTAGGGGTTTTGGGGGTTTTTTATTTTGTGGGGTTTTTTTAAGGACATAGGATTTATGCATTTGTCTTATCTTGTACTGTCTTTCTTCCCATTCTCTTACCCACAGCACTTTTTAAGCCATAGGCTGAGTTCAACCAAAATTATATCAACCATAGCATGGGGTTCTTCGAAAAAAGCCTTTCTTTAATGTTTTGATAACTTGATTAACAGGCCCTTGGGTTTTGGGCCAAATGCAGAGGAGTGGACGTTGCTGGTCTCCCATGGAGGTCACACAGTAGGACCAAGAGGGCAGAAAGTTCAAAAAAGTTTATTTTGTGTTTCTTCCCTCTGCCATAGCTGGAGGGGGCTGATCATCTTGCAGACACCTTGTACACCACAGGGTGTGCTTGCTGCTGGGACCCTGTCTAGAGAGAGGTCCCAGCGATTCAGCTTTAAACATCTACATTACAGGCCTTTACATCTGAGATCCTGCAGTCCTTTCCTTATGTAGTTGTGCTGCAGCATCAAGTGGACCAAGCCCTGAGCAGCCCGTCCCACCCCAGAGCTGCCCAGCTTTGGCAGGAGGTTGGACTGGAGACCTCCCCAAGGGCCCTTCCAGCCAGAGCTGCACTCTGAGCCTGCGGCCGCGTCCCAAGCCAGGAGACAGGATGGGACAAACAGAGAATTAGAAGGAAGCTAGCACAGTTAAAGCCAAACATGGGACATAGACCTTGCCGGACTAACTTGGTTTTTAGATTGGGTTTCTTTTTAGCAAGTGTGGTATCTGCAGCCACAGTGTCATATGCCTGTCTCTCCTCCCTTTCATATCTTCTCTTTCCTCCAAGCAATTTCTGAATACAAGCTAACTTCCCTCTAAAGTCAACAGAGACAAAAGGGCACATCTAGCATGCCGTTCATCTAACCTATTTCAGATTGGCTCAGAGACATACTACTACTGAAGTTTACCAACTGGAAGCCCTTCCTAAGGGCACCACTTTACTGGTCTCACATTGCAGGTGCCCTCACCTTTTCAGTGGAATAACCGTGTTCTCCAACCTCACTTTTCTTCCTGCTGCTTGTCCCTTTCCTATACATTGCTGATCATCTCAGCAAGGAAACTCAGTCACCTTTCAAAATATCTGCTTTCCTTAGTACAGTCGACAATGGGATGCAAAAAGGTCTGCCTCATATGTGTAAGCTTGTTCCTTTCCAAACTTGCGTTCTCCCACCAGATCCTGTAATCTGCAAGGACTATGCCTACAGCTTGGACACAAGGCTCTGGGGTTGAGGAGCACAACAGACCCACATCAAGATGAGATCCAGCCATGCACATGATCCTCTGTGCTTCTCATTTCTGTAGAAGGAGCTTGAGCAGGTCCCCTACGTTGGACAACCAGGAGAGAAAAGCCTGTACTTCAGAACAGAGGCAGCCAAAGACATTGAAAGTCTTTTACCCATGATGGGAAGTATGACAAATTTAAAATATTCACCTATGGCTCACAGTGGCACCGCAAGGCAGGTAGGGAAACAAGTCAGCAAGATACCACCATGCTAGAGTGGATCAAAGACAAGGGCCAGCAGTTGGAGGGCAAGTGGACACCTAAAAGTGAAACACGGTTCTGCTGACTCTGCACCTCCATTTTACCCACCGAGTGGACTACTGGGAAGGGAAAGCACTGCTTTTATGTTCCTACTACTGCAGCTTGAAAGCAGATTGGGAGATCATTAGTTAAAGCTATGACATCACTGTAGGACTGGGCAAAGGGGAAAACAATGGATACAATTATTTCTGAGAACATATCCATAAGGCATAAAAATATGTGAAGCTTGCTCACTCTTCACCCAGCAGCCCTGAGCTTCCTCATTTTTAAAATGAAAGCGAGCATAAGATCCCCCAAATGATTTCAAGCTTGTGGCTGTTAGCACGAGGTTGAGAAATGCAAGACCCATTGCTCTTACAGTCTCAGCTCCCTTTGCTCTCACAGACAGAGTTTAGGAGAGGGTAATTCTAGAGGAAATGTAGGATACAGCCAGACAAGCACATTTATGCAGCGGTCTATGTTCCCTTTCATTGCCTTGCTTACCAGAGCATGACTGCCTAGAGAACCAAGACCAGTGATAGCTTGCGTCAAAATGCTTGTGTACAACAGGAGAATGGTGAACTTTCAGCTTACCTTTGCTCAGGTGTTAGTTATGGGCTCTGTATACCACCCAGATTTGCCCTAATAGCAAGCATTGGTGGTCAGGAGGTGTGGTTCTTCCCTCAGTTCCTCCCGTGTGGGCTTTCTACCCGTGCTTTCAAAGAAGAGCCAACCAACAGTGGTGCAAACAGACAGACAGAGCTGCTCTCTTAATGGCACACATTAGTGGAACCACCCCAACAGAAGTCCCCAGCTTGCGCAAGGCCTTAGCATGATAATCATGTCTAAGCAGAAGTATTTGCACAATCTCCAGTTATTATTTAATCCGACACATAGGGAAAAATGTCAGGCTATTGTCTTGCAAAAGTGCAAAGTGATGTCAAGGGCCATAAAATTTCTTACACGAGCTTTCTCAATTCAGGCTCAGAAAAAACAAATAAAAACGTGACTCATATTCTGACAGAGCAGCTGAGTCTCAGCCTTCACTTGCAGCAGCACATGCATGAGCGGGCATGTCCCGGGGTGTTACTGTCCCTCTCGTCTTGATCAGGCAGGTTTCCTTCCAAAATAAAAGCTAACAATTTTGCTCGCTACATGAGAAATGAGGGCAGGAGAGCCTGTTTCTTACTCTGCTTTTCTTTAAAACTTGTCTCCAGGGGCTAGCCCACAGGCAACGGGCACAGCTTCTCCTTGAAACGCGTGCAGACTGACAGAAGTCCAAACGAAATATGGATTCGTATATTTTCCCACAGTTACTCAGTAAGCCTAGAAGTCTCTGGGGAGTTTCTTAAATACACACAATGTCCCCTCAGGTTCTGCATACAGGTGCCCCCAGAGGAATGGAGAGGAATACAGATATCTCCTGAACAGAAATTTCCAAGTATTTAGTCCTTGTATGGGCAGACGGCAAAGGAAAACTCCTCATACTAGGGCAGGCAAAGTTCACATAGCCCTCTCCCAATGTCATCCCTCCCTGCATACAGAGAATCTTCATTTTCCTGAGGGTGTCATGCTCCTCAGCAGCACTTTGATTGCTCCGCCCATCAGATCTTGGCATCACCTGGGCTTTCATCTGAGGCAAACCTGACATGCACCTGGAAGTCATTCCCGCCAGAGGGTCGGAGCCACATGGCAGAGGCTGTTGTAGAGAGCAACCTCTAGAGAGCAAGTCATCCCATCCCAAACTAAAATCAGACAAACCGCAGCCTAAAAATTGCCATTTCTCTCTACCAGGCTCCTTTAACACTTATGGCAACTAGCTCCCCTGGCAAGCCACCTCCAGGAGAGATGAAGCCTTAATTGGAGCTAATGGGTCAAAGTTGCTTTAGGGTGTTGCAGAGAAGTAGTTTCCTGACAGCAGGCCAACACTGCATGAACAGGCATGACTGATGGTTCATACTGGATCAACACACGACGAGATGACGTGGCAGTTCAAAACAGGCTGGAGTCAGGCACGGGCATGCAGTTCACCATTAGCCAGAGCACCTGACAGAGATGGTGTGCATGCTTTTTCTTTACAGTCTGGCTTTATGCCAGCTGCAGAAGGACAGACAGCCAGTACCTGGTCCATCACAGAGCCTGCTGGTACAAGAGTAACCACCCAGCTTTTCTGGCATATTTAAAACATCTGATTGAGGGTGGTTTTTTAGGAAACCAACATTGTGTGTCATTATGCCCAAGAACTGTGAATTGGTTGAAGAGTCCCAATATTAGATTTACTGTGGCATCGGAATATGGCTTCATCATGAACTGATTCTGCCTCAGGTCTTGTCTCAGATGTATATCTATTTTCTAGAGTATCAAATTCAGCATTTAAAGGGAGTTTCAGTAAGAAAAGATGACGCCAACAGAGGTCAGTGCATCACCATAACTCAGTCTCTCCTATCTTATCTGGTAACAATAGGTCACCTTGTAGATCATGTGGTTTTTTTAAATGGGGAAGTGATTTAAAAGATATTTGTAAGTAACATCTTTTAAGAGGAATCATCCTGGTCACTAGCTCATCCTAAGAATAACAATAGAAAAACAAACAACAGAACTCCCTATTTTTAAAGGAAAAGAACTCTAGTGAACCTAGCGTTTTTTGACATTTATTCCTCCTCCAACCCTCAACCACACACAAACATTTAAAGCAGATGCTGAAAACAAATAAGAAGTTTATAAAATTACCCTATGTGGTTTTAATTATTAGAAAGGTCACTAACATTACAAGAAATGTACCTGATGAACTACGGCTTCCCTTAGGACATTGTATTTGCATCAACAAGGAACTGTACATGGGAATGTGCAGCTGAAAGGGATAAAGCCGTTTGTCAAAGGAAACAGGAGGTTTACTTTCTGCCCTATTGAGAAATCCCTACTGACAGATTGTAGAAAATAGCAACTCTTTCTCCGTGACCTGCCTCTTAAGGAAAATCAAGAGCGAATTTGTAGGATAGCCCCCTCAAAACTGCCCTGGCAGCTTTGATGCCTGCATGCTGAGCAGAGATCACCTACACTGAAGAAGTGGTAAGGACACGCTCAGAGCTGACTCATGTTACTCCCACTCACTCTTGTGAAAGTGGGAGCAAACAGACCTCCTTGGCACCGGCAGGGAGTGGGAGAAGGATGGAGCAACAGCAGCAGCAGCCAGAGGAGGAAAGATGGAGTCTGCAGGGCTTGCTATCAGCTTTCCTGGGCATTAATTTTTGCACTTCCTTCTCTCAGCAGTTCCTCCCACTAGTTCCCATTACCAACCCCTACTGCAGTCCCCACATTGCCAAAACCCACTGGTTGTTAGTGGAGTAGGAGGCAGCAGATGGGTCTCTGCTGGGGCTCTCCAAATCTCCTAAAGATTTCTCAAGCAATCCTGTTTGTGCCTCGGTTACCCAAGAGCAGAGATGCTAGCGCTGATCTCTCTCCAGCTCTTCCAGGCAGAAGGTTTTTTTGTATGTGTACCAAGTTTTCCCTAGCAGGGTATCAACTGTCCTTCATGTCCTTTACACCCTGCTCTCATACAAGCAGTATAATGAACATCATATTCTGCAGAGAAGGTTATTAATCACAAAAAATGAAGCTCCTGTCAAATGAGGGGAAACATATTGAGCAATGCTAGGCTCCAGCATCCCTTAACTGAGAGGACTCCTGTGCCAGCCTACATAAATCTCCCTTTGGGAACAGAGCTTACAGAAGACCTCTAAGCACTGGGAAGGTAGAAGCACTGGTGAGGCCGCACCTTGACTCCTGTGTTCAGTTTTGGGCACCTCACTACAGGAAGGACATTGAGGTGCTGGAGTGTGTCCAGAGAAGGACAACAAAGCTGGTGAAGGGCCTGGAGCACAAGTCCTGTGAGGAGCGGCTGAGGGAACTGGGGTTGTTTAGCCTGGAGAAGAGGAGGCTCAGGGTAGACATCGCTCTCTACAACTACCTGAAAGGAGGTTGTAGCGAGGTGGGGGTTGGCCTCTTCTCCCAAGTAACAAGTGATAGGATGAGAGGAAATGTCCTCAGGTTGCGCCAGGGGAGGTTTAGATTGGATATTAGGAAAAATTTCTTCACCAGAAGGGTTGTCAAGCATCAGAACGGGCTGCCCAGGGAAGTGGTTGAGTCACCATCCCTGGAGGTATTTAAAAGACATGCAGATGTGCGGCTTAGGGACATGGTTTAGTGAGACTTGGCAGTGCTAGGCTTATGTTTGGACTTGATGATCTTAAGGGTCTTTTCCAACCTAAATGATTCTATGATTCTATGAACACTGTCATTACTCAGCCTCACTGCCCAAAGGCACAAGCCTACACCATTACCAGTGATGTCCCGGGTAACTTTAATTTTTTGACCAATGCCACCTTGATTTTGAGAGAGGATTCCAGGTCACCAGAACATTAAGGTGGGGTTCAGCTCATCCAACTCCACAGATACCTGCAGTGTAGATGTATACTGATGTTTGCACTACCCAGCTAAGATTTCTTTTGCAATCAAAGGGAGGAAATAATTAAAAGGTGCAATTCACTAACCTCAAGCAGACATCTAAAATCAATCTGCTGAGTTACACCCTAGAGCTGCCTGTTTCTCTCCTCCACACAGTGAAGAATTTGCGGGTTTCAAAGCAATAACCTTTCATCAAAGAGCACAAACAAGCTGTCTGGGGAAGGGGAGAGAGCCCTGTCCCACGCGGGAGTCTGGCAGAGGGGACAAGAGCACACAGCTGTGGCCGGTCATTCCAGGAGCACTGCCTGCAGAGTATTCAGCGATCCCACACTGGAAGACACAATTCCAGATCCCAAATTATTCCAGGCCAGCAAAAGTACAACCTTCCCCAAGCCAAGATAGCACAGTCAAATTTGTCCATAGTACTCTATTTTTTTTTTTGACAGAAGGAGTAATTTATGCTGAATTACTCAAAAAAACCCCACTGTCCCTGAAAACATTCATGATACAATATCATCCCAAGCTAATCTTCATGTTTTTCACTCCTTTTCTGCACAGCGATATCACAGGTCATCTGGAGCTTCCATCCTTGGTTTGTAGCTCCTAAGAGAAAGCAAACACCTGCTTGAGCCTTTTTGTACCTGCATTGAAAAGATAATTTTATGTCGTATTTCCAGTGATTGTGGCTGTGCTGCTTTCCTGAGTTCCCATCACATGAGCAAGTCCAAGCTGCTCCAAAGAAGCATGTGCAAGAGCTGGGGCAGGAGAGAGTAGAAAGAAGGCTGAAGGGGGGATCCAGGTACAGGAACAAAGTACAGAATAAGGCAGGACTGGCCAAAGTTAGTCTGCCCTTTCCCTGCCACACAGCATCTGGCAAGGCATTCAGGAGATAGCTCAAAACCCACCCATAGGCCTTTACAAATAAGGAAGAGCAGGAGGATGAAGGCCATTGATCAGGCTTTCTAGCAGGAACTGGTAGTGCCTGCAACATGGAAAGCTTCTGGGTCCATATACACCCTATTTTCCCAGAGCAAAGTTAAATACCCTCAGACCAAAGAATGCTTCCCAAGATGCCCACCAGCATCCCAAAACAGAAACTAGCCCAGCACCTCGTAATACAGGCAAGGCTCCTTTTATCTGCTCCAGACCAACCTCACGCTCCTTGGCTTTCTTGTAGCCCACCTGTCACTGCTCCAGACTCATAATGTGACCATGTCATCCCAATGGCGTTGACATGGGGATAACTCCATCATCCTCCATCGTCCCACACCCTGCACCGACACTCCTCACCAAGTTAGATACAAATGGGTCCATTGTGGACCAGCCCAGCTGTTTGGGTCTGAGGTGATTTTAAAAAGAGGGAAAGTCTTTGCAAAAAGTATGGGAGAGAGCAGTTCAGCTTTTCCCCCACCACCATCCCCTTTGGATACAAGAAACTACCAGCAGGCAAAGAAAGACCTGCAGAGGATGGAGCAAGCATCTTCAGTTTCCTCTGAGTCCTAAGTGTCCCTCCAGGTACAATTTTTCCAGTTCAAGCTTTACTTCCAAATTATGGAGCCCACCTTCCTGTCACTTGCCTTTTCCCACACCTGCCGGCAACGTGTCTTTCCCCTCTCTGTGCCTTCACATTTCTCTTCATTATCACCTCAGCTTCCATGTTAAGTCTCATCTCTGATAGCTCGTACTCTTTCCCTTCATCTTAAAATCCTTCCAGTGTATCAATGCTGTGATATCAGCTCTTTCCAGAAGATACCACACTCTTGACAGGGTATTCACCCATATCTTCTCTTCCCTAACATGATGTGGGTACTGCTAAATACAGAGTTGAACACTTTCTTCTTTAAGAAGACAGCAGCTGATGAGGATGAGGGTCTTACACCTCCTCAGAGGTTATCACTGCTTGCTTTTACAGCTTGCGTGAGTCTTATTTTGGTGCAGGAGGAGAACCTAACATCAATACCAATGGTTTCTTTGACTTTTGGGTTGTCAATACTGCAACATGCAGCACAAACAAACTCAATAAACCAGTACTTTAAACAGCTCAAGCAATCTACAATCTTAGACAAAATAAATTAACCTACAGCTATTTCCTCCCTTCAGCCATTCTTTTGCGGACACCCAATTCCTGCTCATACACCTCCCGAGGAGATGCCCCTTGCTCCTGCAGCTGTTTTCCCAGTCAGGCCCATCTGCTGACCAAAGTCACCCCACAGGTCATCCAGTAGTCCTGTTGATAGTTCACAGGGCAAGTGGCTTCTCATTTTCCAAGAGTATTCTCATGTGAATAGAGGTTCAAAGCTCAATGTCTCTCCTTTGTAGGCTGTGCATTACTACCCTCTGAAATCTCAGTCCACACTGACACAGTGAGGTAACAGCAAGAAGGTAGGAAAGATCTGGATTCAAAGTTACGTTTGTAAGTTTGACACTGATGTGAGTATGGAGCATGATAGGGTCAAGGTAAAACAAACAAACTATGCAAAGCCAGGTCATTTCAACAGGGTAGCTACCTCTTTGTTCTGCCAGGGACCTATTTACCCACAGCAGGTAGCACTTAGTGAACTTTTTATTTAAAGCCAGCTACTTTGTGTCTGTTCCCTCTCTCATTAGCAAAAAGACCATCTTTAGAGTTTCTCTTTAAGACGAGGTAGATAATCTGAACAATAAAAATATAAACAACGATTGCTAGAAAAATGATTATGTCTCCTTATCCAGAATTAAGAAATGTTTTTACATCTTCTTTCCTGCCCGGAGTCTTAGGCACAACAGTAAAAGCCGGTGGAGCAAATCCTGCATCCCCATATTTGCCAATTCCAGGCCTGTGACAGCATGTGGGTGCATCAGCAATGCCAGCACAGCTGTGATGTTTAACCAGCTTCATTCGTGTCCTAGCTGCACTTACAAATATTTGGAAACCCTCAGTTTAAATTTAATAAGTTGTCTCAAAGACATGTCTTTTCGGGAAGGCAAGAAAAGGCAGTCAGGTTGTCCCACAAGGGCTAGGAAACACAAGGACCAAAATCTTCCCAGCTGGCAGCCTACTCCCAACACACACAAAAGCATGCAAGAGAAGTAAGATTTATCCAGCCTGGTATAGGTTAAATATAGTAGTGTACATTAAACGTAGTAAATAGAAAAGCTTATAAAAGGCAGGATGTACAGAGCAATCCCTCACAAGGGAAGCCACCTCCCATCAGTCACTGCTATCTTGTTGAAAAACTCTTTTATGTTCTGCCTGTGATCCATGTCGGGGAGATACCCCCTCAGCAGGTTACCCCTGGGCAGGCAGCAGCCTCCCTGCTGTGCTTCTCACCGTGTGGGGCCGACCCACAGCAACCCACATACTCCGTCACCCAGTAACTGTCTCAGAGTGTGTCCTCACCAAGGGCTGTAGATACCGTATTGTTCCCTACACGCACAAAGGAAATGACCCCAGTCCCATACCCCCTTCCTTCATGCCTTTGTCCTGCTCAGGGCAAAGGGCCTTTGCCTTGCTTTGGTTAACAAGGCTGGAGAATAGTCCCACCATAGTTTTTAGCCAATGCTTTTTTTAGGAAGCAAAATCACAAAACAGTAAGTTCTGAAATCTGAAGAGAAGTGAAGTAGTGGACCTTTTGGCAACAGATAGAAATTCATCTTCAAACCTTTCTTTAGTTTGGGAAGCTGTGCTACGACGAGAGAGATCCCAAAGCACTCAGACCTTGGAGTCTGAGAGCATCACGCACAGTACCTCCCTTCAGAGATGGGGGAAGGAGTGGCTGGAGAATTACAAACCTGCAAGCCTGGCTTGCATGCCTGGGGAAGCTCTATATAAAAAATTATGAGGTTATTAAGGATTTCTCAAGAGTAAATTGTTTCAAAACAATCTACTTTCCTATTCTGGCAGAATAGTGGATAGGCAATTTTGCAAATAATTGGCTGCTTTTTATTAAATAAAGTAGTATCTGAACACATTTCCTACTTTTTTTTTTTAATTAAAGGTTAGGACTCTTGACTTACCTCCATACAAGCTGCCTTCACATTCCTCTCCAGACTGCATAAACAGGAAATCTTGCATAATTGTCAATGATGTTCCTTACATCAGTTTGGCATTGACACGATGCCAGAGGGCATTTAACACCTTTGCTCTGGAGAATCCTCAGCAGTTTAATTACTATTGGAATTATGACAAGGGAAAAAAACAACAGCCTGGTTGTTGAGCAAACATTAGAATGAGCTGAATGTTTTATTTCTCAATCAAGGTGTCTCTGTGCAGCTGTATGGACTCACCTCCCTTCCAGGGCAAGGTAGGAGTGAAGCAGAGAGATGGGCCAAGAGCCTTTATCCTGTTTTACCAATTATCTGGTCAAGTAGCGAAGGAGCAAAGTGCCTGCTAATGACCTAAATTAGTCATCTAGAATAAGTGTCCGAAAAATACCTAATGCGGGTTTTACAGTAGACGTCAGGTAACCATATTGAAATAATGGACTTTGGAAAATCCTGTTGAATGGCCAAATATAGTCAATGGTGCTTAGTGAATAAAGCTCCCTTCTTGGCCCTTTGGATCTCAAATTTCTTTCTGGACTGTGGCCCAGTTCAACTGGAGGGACCAAATATACCACCTACCTCCCCCATGTCACATCACCCTGGGACATGTAGCTTGACTTGTCCTCTGCCTGATCAGAGTGCAGAACCAGATCTGCTTGTCAGCAGGCCAGAAGGTTACCACATAGGAGAGTTGGGCATTATGGATATTTTAAAAGGAAGAAATCAACCCATCTTGGTTCTTTCAAAAGTGCTAGGAGGGACCCTTGCCAGGAGAGGGATGCTGGTTCTGAAGAAAACAGCTAATTCTAGGGGCAATCTGCATACAGCTCCAGGGAAACCATGTTTAACATCACTGAATGGCTGACCACAGTTTCTCTGCTCCTCCATGCATGGGTTATTGTGGGAGATTATTATTACTCCCTGCTCATAGTGTCTGAGGGCTAACTCAAGGCTTTGAATAGCAATGGTGGAAGGGACAAATACCTCAGAGAAAGACAGTGAAACATCTGGTTTGGTAAATGATGAGTGTTATTGACCTTGTAACATCACGAAGTGTCAGCATTAAGGATCTGAAGATGTATTATGTGCTGTTTATCTTTCCAGGCAGAAAACAGATAGCAAATGCAGTGCAAAGGCTAGATTTCACTGGATATCTACAGGTCTTAAGCATTCTCAAATAATTAAAGTAAACCTTTCCCTAGAAAATAAGTAGAGAAATACAAACAAAAGACAGATTAAATGTTGCATGTGCACTAGGCTTTTCCTAAAAACAGCTTCTGGAGCTCCTCCTGAGATCAAGTAGACCCCCACGGAGCTGTATCCTCCAACGGGACAGAAGCTGCTGCCCCAGCTTGGACCAAAAGGATCACAATGTTTCAGTGAATCCAGCATAGTGTTGGGCCATTATTTAAATAGCCTCTAAAAATACACCTTGACATAGTGCTTTCTGTACCACTGTGGTATAATCAGCTCCTGCTCACTGGGAAATGAATTGAAGGTCGTGGAGTTGCAGGAGTCAAGGATAGTCTTGTTGGGGCCCCAGGTTTGCCTGACACAAAGCCAGGAAACACTGAGGGACCCCCTCCACAGCACTCTCTGTTTTTACACAGGCTCATCTGTCAGCATTTTCCAAAGTGCTTTTCACTTACTCACATGCAAGATACTATTTCTGCCCTGTCTGCAGACCAAGCAGGAGAAACAGCGAGAAAAGGTGAGCAACTTCTCCACTTCCATTGCTCACCCACTCAGTCTGGCCGGCTTTTGGACAGGACCTGGCTCACTGCAGGTGTGCTGAGGCCTTTGGGGAAACCCCAAATTCAAGAGTCAGCTTTGGTGTAGTCATTGGTGTGGGAGAAAACCCTGCACAGTTTGGGCAAAGGGAGAAATGTTGATAGGCCAGATTTGCTCTCCCAGAGAAGAAAGAGGAGGTTAGGGTAATGCAGCAAGAAGGCCGAGCAGATATATACAGCATTGAAGGCAGGGCCAAGGACTTCAAACTCAATACGGAGCAATATGGACCACAAAGAGACAGAAGAAAGTTGACAACAAGTGAGATTACTCTAAGTTCAGAAAGTAAACCCAGGGGAAAGAGAAGAGAAGAAAAAGGAAATCTAAAGGGAAAAGGGAAAAAGGAGAAAAATACTTGAAACGGGGAAAGGAAGAGAGAAGTCATGCATGCAATAAGAAGGTGAAGCCATGCATGCAATAAGAAGATATGGAAAGCAAAAGGAAATCCGTGTGTCTATGTGCAAATATGACCCCTGACAGGACGACTCTACAGAGCATCGGTTTTTTGTATCACAGGCCATCCTGGTAGCTCGCAGGCTGTCTGTACCCTGACCATGTGTGTCACTCAGCATTTTCATGGTAATATCTGAATGCACAAAAAAAAATCCATAAACATATTTTAAATATGGTTGCATAGTTTATTTTCAAAAGCATAAATGGTGTCCTAAAGACAAAACAGAAGAATTCATGAAAAGGCAAATGGAAACAGGCTAGCAAGGATGTAAAAATGGAGTCTGGATACTATGAATAAGTATGATCACCAAGAAAACACCTCGCAGGGAGTCCCACAGCAGAGGAGCAGTCCAGTTCAAGTCATCACTCTTAAAATGTTTATTAAAATCTGCCATATTATTGCTGGTACATCACTGTAACATGAAAAGACAAACCAGGAGTCAGATTCTGCTTCTAGAACCACAGACTTGAAAATCCAGAACTGGTCATCAGAAAGTTCAACAAAACTAAGCTCAAGCTTGAAGCAGTTTATGGAAAGTCACAAAAGTTATCAAGGTGTAACACAGATTAACTTTACCTCTCTAACCTACTGCATCATGCCACGGGCCCACAGAACAAGGAATATCTTCAACTCCAAACAAGCATGCTCTTAAATGTGGATTTAGAAATCCTCACACAGATAAATTCTGCAGTTCCTTGGACTTCTCCTTGTCAGAATTACTACAAGATGCAAGCATTTCTTCTTTGTTATTTAGCATAAATGTTCAAGCCGCATAGAAATTCTGTGGGATCCCTTTCACACCCAGGCCTGTAATCTGTTTGTTTTTTTAAAAAAAAAAAAAAAAAAAGAAAGGAAAAAGATAAATCTCCAACTGAGTACAACATTCAAATGTTGTACAACAAATATCATAGCAACCTACCCCTACTTCAAGAGGAGGCCAAAAAGAGTCATTATATGGAGTTCTTTAGAACTCTGTAAGATTAAGGTTTTAAGATTATCAAGCACCACTCAATAATTTTGCTAATTTACACATTATTTGTGGCCCTTACATGTGGTCCTTATCTCTGTATTAACCAAACAAATCATAGCAACTTTTAATGCGCTTTGCCTATGCAAGACAAATGTGAGTTTGGAAAATACCAATTCCCTTCTAGAACTGGAGAACTGAGGAAGAGAGATAAAAAAGGCAAGGTTTAAGATGATCTTTTGGTATTTAACTCTCTTGTGGGCTCCTAAATTTCGCTGCTTGAGAAATCTACCCGTTCTTGGCCATGGGAAATCTGTTCCAAGCACTGCTTTCAACTAGAAGGTCCCGGATCCCAGATTAGATCCCCATCCCTCCTGGAACATGTCTTCATCCTATTGCCAAACTGATAATAGAGTTGGTTTATTCCATTTCCACTCATTTACAACCCTTCCCTTTCATGATATGGTCAACTTTCAGAGAATGATGGCAATTGGTGTTTCAGAACTGCATTTTTTTTCCTGATGAAGTCATTTTACTGATGCACTGAAAAATGAAGAGAAAACCAAGTTTTGGATTCAAAAGCCCTGGACAAAAATGTGGATTATTAGTTACCCAAAACATACCACCCACTTTTAACAGACTAAAAAAAATCCCAAGAGTTTTCGAATTGGGATGCAAAGCTTCCAATTTATTCCAATTATTTCGGCCTGTATGTGAAATAGTGTGGCCAGCAGGAGTAGGGAGGTGATCGTGCCCCTGTACTCAGCACTGGTGAGACCACACCTCGAACACTGTGTTCAGTTTTGGGCCCCTCACTACAAGAAGGACATGGAGGTGCTGGAGCGTGTCCAGAGAAGGGCAACAAAGCTGGTGTAGGGTCTGGAGCACAAGTCTTATGAGGAGCGGTTGAGGAAACTGGGGCTGTTTAGTCTGAAGAAGAGGAGGCTGAGGGGAGACCTCATCACGCTCTACAACTACCTGAAAGCAGGTTGTAGCGAGGTGGGTGTTAGTCTCTTCTCCCAAGTAATGAGCGATAGGATGAGAGGAAATGGCCTCAGGTTGCGCCAGGGGAGGTTTAGTTGGATATTAGGGAAAACTTCTTCACCAGAAGGGTTGTCAAGCCTTGGACCAGGCTGCCCAGGGAAGTGGTTGAGTCACCATCCCTGGAGGTATTTAAAAGACGTGTAGATGAGGCGCTTAGGGACATGGTTTAGTGGGCGTGGTAGTGTTGAGTTGACGGTTGGACTTGATGATCTTAGAGGTCTTTTCCAACCTTAATGATTCTATGATTCTATGATTCTTTGCCCTGGTGAATTTAAGCTTTTAATTTTTAAAGGAGCAATCTGTATTGTAAATATTTAGATACCCTGGTACAATTAAAAAATGAGAATTAAGGGAGTGAAATTTCCAAAACTGATGAAAGTATAGTAAGATATAGGAATAAGACCCAATTCCTTACAGTGTAGTACAGAATATGCTATACAGGGCAGACCCAGATCTACTGGCTGCCTTCGGATCCTGTCGGATACCAACTTTGGCTAACCAACGTATCAACACTATTACTAGAAGTTTCTCCATGTCTTCCTTCCAAATGCATGAGCGGCTGTGCAAAAGCAGCTGTACCTGGGGATGAGCAATGCATCAGGACCAGCCCATCAGGCAAGCGGGATGAGCGAGGGCAGCCAGGGGGCACCTCACTCTCCAAGCACAAGGCTTGGCAGGTCTGACGTACAGAAAGAAATCAAATCTGCTCACCTTGAAAATCTCTCCCGCGTGAGGTTCCTTGGCTAAGGTGGACTCATCCAGTCCATCATATGCAGAAGTCACATACATTTCTGAGTAGTCTTTTCCACCAAAGCAGCAAGAGGTGATCCTTGGAGTAGGCAGCCTCACAGTTTGGATTCTTTTTCCTGGGAAAAAAATACGTGATTGTTTCCTAATGTCCACTTTCTACGAAACATGTAAATATGAATGTACTGTTAGCGCACATGGTGCAGCTGTGGCATTTACTCAGAAGGCATCTCCCCTTCAGACAAGCCATATCCTAAAGGACAGTTTGTGGGGAAAAAAAATTCTTTCATCTGCCTCATCTCTAACTATTTTTCAGCCTCTCCCCTACATGTGTGAGGCTTCATTTCCTTTTCTCAAAACGAAACGATAAAGTATTTGAAGCGGGGAAGGGCAGAGACACCTGGGCCTGGGATGGCTGTCATTCCCTAACAGTGTTTCCCAGCTAAACATTTCAACACTGAGAATTTTTTCTGTTTTAATTGCAGGTTTATAAAGTTTCTCACAATAGATATGCAGAGCGAGCTTTTTTTTTTTTTTTAAATGGCATTATTAAGAAGTGGGTGTGCTGCATCAGCAGACCGTGGGAGCAGGGGTACTCAACGTTGGGAGGCAGTATGGGGAGCAGCGCTCTCCACGTGATCGGGGTCTGGACCAGCAATGCTCATGGCAACCCATGGGGCCGAGATGGGCAATAAAGAACGCTTTCTTATTTCACCTTCAGACATTCCTCCTGGCTGCCTTTCCTCTCATGTTTATGGCACTGTCCTGGTTTCGGCTGGGATAGGGTTAAACTTCTTCCTAGTGCTGTGTTTTGGATTTAGTATGAGGAGAATGTTGAACACACACTGATGTTTTCAGTTGTTGCTAAGTACCCTGCTAGTCAAGGACAGCTCCCATGCCTGCTGACTGAGCTAGGTACACAAGATGGGAGGGAACATAATCAGGACAGCCAGCCCAGCTGGCTAATGGGGTATTCCATACCTTATGACGTCATGCTCAGTATGTGAATGGTAGGCGTGATCCAGGAAGTACCAATTGCTACTTGGTTATCGGTCAGCGCAGGTGGTGAGCAATTGCATTGTGCATCACTCATTTTGTACATTCTATCATTATTATTATTATTATTTTCCCTTTTCTGTTCTATTAAACTGTCTTTATCTCAACCCACGAGTTTTTCTCACTCTTACCCTTCCGATTCTCTCCCGTCCCACTGCGGGGGCGGGGGGAGTGAGTGAGCGGCTGCGTGGTATTTGGCTGCCTGCCAGGTTAAACCACGACAGGCATGTAGGTGACACTCAATATGCACGTGCTGGTGGAGGCCTTACCTGTCTCTGGGTCTATACGAATGACTCTCCCGCCATCAATACAGGCCACCCAGAGCTTCCCTTCTGCATCAATGCACATCCCGTCGGGCATTTGCTCCTCCTTTTCTAGATGGTACAAAAGTTTTGGGCAGGCTGCAGGGAGAGTTACAAAGCCAGTGTTACATGAGCTGGTACCAGTTCCATGTCAGATCCCAGTCTAATATCTTCCACACTCTTGGAAACAGATAAATTAATTTTCTGTGACAAAGACGTGCTGCAAAATTTATATCACATATGCATTTAGCACATGTGTTAAAAGCCCAACTTAGCCTGGCAGAAACAAGCCCCCAGTAGAGCCACTGCGGTGTGGGATTGTACTGAATTAAGGCTCCTATTATTTTACCAAGGAAAAGAACAAAATGCCTCTGTCCTTCTTGTTAACCCACAAGCTGACCACCATACCACAACTGCTTCAAGCGCAGTAACTTTTCCTGGACTTTCATTGCTCACGGCAGCCTGGACATCTTTCTATAAGCAATACATCACATAAGTGACTTGAATTTAAATGTTGGTAATAAACAATCTTTCATGGGTAAAGATCAAGAACTTTACTTATTTTAATGGCCAATCAAGCTACCAGTTTTGATTAAGCCTGGACACCAACTGCTAGCGGTCTAGGCTGCAGGTCGGTGGGCACATGCACAGACCATGGAGCAGGTGCCCACAGGCAGCAGTCTGCCTGCTCTGACCCAGCGCCTTACGGCCATGGCACCACCCAAAAATGGACAGTAACCAGCATAAAGCCAAGGCCAGGAAACTCAAACTCATTATGGTTTTGTATTTGGGGGAGAAAAAGTAGCATTAAATCTTCTTTAGAAATCTTATCTCCTAAAATCTGTAGAAATAGATTTTCTCAGCAAAATGATATCTGAGTACCTGTAATTATTTGTACAATTTTCACTCATGATTACACGAAGTCCACACTGATTAGAGTACAAAGGCAGTTCAGCCACTTAAACTCCCGTGGAGTATAACAGGTTGATACAGCACAAAAATATTTCACGGAGTTTTGAAATGAGGTTACTTCCATTTTGCTTGCACTTGAAGTTCCTTTCTGGGGATATTATAATAAAAAATGTTTGTCTAGAAAATTAATTTAAGTAAATTTGCCAAACATCTGAAGGCAATTTTAATTTCAGAATTGGGAAACTTCAGTCACAACAATAGGTTGATTCTTTAAATACATTTCTGTGATATATATGCATGCACGTTCTGTATTTGTATTTATGGAGCTAGTACAAATGAAGCATTCCAGTAGATGGCACTCAAGAATAAATAGCACCCTATAAGCTAATTCTCACCCTGCAGTATAAATGGCTTCTTCCCTGCAACTCCCTGAATGGGTCTAAATATAAGCCATCTATCCAGATGAAAGTAAGTTGAAGGATTGTCAAAAGTTTGTTCACCAAATACATCCCGTTTGTAACTAAACTTGAGAAAAATCAGTCAGCCTGCTGACAAGCTGTAACCAGAAGATATGAGATCTGTCAAATAAATCACTCCACATTACACACCCAGGTCTTGCTGCAGAAAGAGTAATAGCACTACTTGTCACCAAATTTAGAAAAGCACGTGTACCGATCTTTCCAGTGTGCACATCATAGCTGAAGGCATGCACAGCGTATGCCAGGCTGTCGATGTGAAAGAAGGTCCTGTGGTCCAGGGACCAATCGAGACCATTGGAGATGTCCACCTGGTCTAACTGTTTTATTACTGAAAGGTCAGGGAAAAGGGTATAGAGAGCGCCTTGCCGCCTCGCTCGGACCCCTGGTGCCGTCTCTTCAGCCATCGTACCTGAAATGGAAATGGGAGCACCGGTTAGAAAGTAGAAGCTTGTTCCTCATGCTTGATCAAAAAACTCCTCTAAGTGTTACTAAGAGGTCCTACGGAGAAAGGGACTAACCAGGTCTGATCAGATTGATGAGAAGGAGGAAAAGGAGCAGATCAGGGGCAGCTGCCTCCCGCGGAGGTGATCCTGGCTAATGAAAGGACGAGTTTCTGCGTTGCCATCAGGTTTAAGTTGTAGACACCAAAGACCCAAAGGAGCACCACAACACGCCAGGGGCTGAGGTTTTGCTCACAGCAAAAGCCAAGATGCAGGCAAGCATCACGTGCTCTTTTTGTTGTTGCTCTTTGTAGGCTACTTTTATCATTTAAATGGGCGGTGACCTTAAAACACAGGTGCTGTAAATCACAGTTATCTCAGAAGCAAGTGGAGAATACCACAGAAGTGAGATTTTTTCTTAATGAATTTATGCCTCAGTGTTACACTCGTCATTTAGTTTCTGATTCTCTCTTCTGCAGAAAGGAGAGAGCTCTGCAGTGATGGGATGGGAAGCACTCGAGGGAGGCATTTACGCCTTCTTTTAACTGTGACAGACTGTCTCTGTTGGCTCTCCTTTTAGAAGACCTTATGAGGTTTTTTTTATAATGCTTGGCCAAAACCCCTGTTGAAAGCATTGATCCACCGTGCACAGCTAGGAATGGGTGTGCAAAGCAGGTTTTTCTCTCTTATTCTTGCCCTTAACTCTAGTGACACGTAAGCCCTGGAGCATAACCATGAGTCAAATGAATTTCCTGATTTTTGGCAAATTTGAAATGAGAAGAAAAGTCTGGCTGGCAAAACAAATCCAGAGCCATTTTCACTCCCAGCAGTCCATCACTCCCCACTTCCAGTGTGGATTGCTGTGCTTGGCTTATCATTTATATGGAAGGAGAAAAAGCACAGGGGGATCCTGGCTGCATTGCAACTGGTGGCAAAAGTCCCTCTTGCCTTCAGGAGGCCGAGGATCTCTCCCCACACCCCTGTTTCCCTCGGGCTGGCCAGGGGAGGCTGTACATGAAGGGTGCAAGCCACAGCTCATCTTCTGCTCTAGGAGCTGCATCCTCCTCTACACCTCCAGAAACCTTCTCACCTGCGTGAGCCCTTCACTGCCTTTTCACCTCCCGTGTAGGCAGACGTTTGAAAAACACTGTCCACCAAGTAGAAGGGGAGCCTTCCTGCCAGACAGCCCTTGTCAACAGCCTTCATCCTCATTTAGGTCAGAGGATGCAGGGTCCCTTGTCCTCCTCTGTCAGGCAGTAATCAAGCAGAACATTCACAAGACAGCTTATGCTCGTGACAGTGGGTTTTGTGGGGAACTCAACAGAGGAATCAGGAACAGGAAATAAAATGCACTATATAAAATACACTGTAATTACTTCCTCTTTGCTCCGAGGGAAATTTCTGCCAGGAACTTACCAGCAAAAAACCTCCCCTTTGGATCCACTTTCCCATCATTGAACCTGTTGTTGGGTTTATCCTGCTCGAGCTCGAGGATGGTGGTTACAGCTTGAGTGTCCCAGTCCAGAAAGGCAAACCTGGTCCCCAGGGCAATGACGTAGCCCCCACACTGCCGCAACGCCACCGAGCCGACGCGGGCATCTGCGGGCGAGAGGGAGCGGGAGGTGGTGGGCAGCTCCGGGGCCATCAGTCAGGCCTACTCCCCCTCCCCACCTCACCTCGGGCATCTGGGCTTCATTGGGACATTCCTGACCCAGGAAAGGCTGAGCTGATGCTAAGATCCTTCTCCCTTGGGATCGTTAGCACATCTCAGTGGCTCTATGTTCTCCAAATCTTTCCACCTTCTGGGCAGACATAGCCATTAGGAGCGTACCTTTTCCTCTGCAGGTCCCAAGTGAAACATGCCTTCCCGTTGGGGCTTAGCAAGGGCAACGCGTGCATGGCCCTCCACACCTGAGCACGGTCCCCTCTGCTTGGCTGGCTGAGGCCACACCATGCTCAGGAACATGTCGTGGGAGGAGAGCGTGTGTGGCCCCATGGAAAGTAAGGGAGACCACCATGCTGCGGGACTCCTACCGGGAGGGATGGACAGGGTTAGACAGGGAAGACTCCCAGGATGAAGTGGTGAGTACAGACTCTTACCCACGGACACGCTCTGCACCTCGTTGGTGAGTGGGCTCCAGCGGCAAACTTTCTGTGAGTTAATGTCTACATAGACGAGTGCGCTCTCCCTTTCTTCCCAGATTGGGCACTCTCCCATCCTGTTCTTCTCCTTCACGACGGATTCAATTTTGATGGAGGAGGACATGGTCTGAGGGGAAGAGGGTCAATAACAGAGTTAATGAAAAGCTCTCGTGTGAATTTTTCACACCTACGATGCTTAAAAGCAGTATTTGTAAATGGCAAAGCCCTCCAAATCCCACATGACAGAGCAATTTAGGAGGTTCCTGTGACATTTCTACGGCCTCATGGCTGGAACTGAGCTCAAGGAGCCAAGGCTTCTCCTTAGCAAACCTTTCATAGGCGAGAGACTTTAAACCAGAGCTGCTGATGAGGCACCTCTCTCCAGGCAAGGGAGTGCTGGGGACATGGCCCTGAGCCGGGACCAAGCTGTTGGCTGGGGATTGGTGATCCCGAGGGTCCCCCAGACCACAGGGAGGAACTGGTGGGCAGCAGCACCGATGGGTCAGAAGCCATTTTGGGGAAAAACAAGGCTCTGCCTTATTAATGCAGATGCACTGACTCGCTCCATAGGAAGATATATACGCACCCATAATACTGACTGCAGTTTGCCACCGAGGCTGCTGCAGACCAAGTGCCTGTTCCCACACCGAGTCAGTGTGAATATGCAAACACCAGGGAAGGTTCCTGCCTTTGAAATCCTGCTGCTTTGTTTTCCCTCCAAGCGTTTCATCTTCATCAGCCCCCTCATCGCCCCAGCCAGGGCTCCAACCCCTGCCGCAGACTCCAGACTTCACCCCGTGCCAGGCTGCGGGTGTAATTACCCCAGTTGCTGCTTTGGGGGCAAAGCCTCCTATGAAGCTCCCATCCCGGGCGCCAGCTCCTGCCAGGGGCTGTTCATGCCCCAGCTGCCCCGTCCCCCCGCTCCCGTTGCGGCAGGGTGCCCACAGGGACACCGGCCACTCAGCCGCCACCCTGGCACAGGGTGCCCAAACCCTCACGTTTGCGTTCAGGGCCTGTTGATGCCTTCCAAAACAGGTAGCTCGGCCCCTGGGCCTGTCCTGCCCCTGCTGCGGTGTGGGATGAGAGCAATAACCTCCACCATTCAGCTCTGACAAAAGAAAGGGGCCTACTCGCAGCCTCAGTCACCGCTAATGGAGACAACAACGCTGCTACACCCACCGGCCTCAGCACATTTTTTCCACAGATTGGAGCGATATTTCTTGGGAGGCAGCCAGTCCCTGACATAACACCATTCCACGGATTACTGTCTTCAAGCAGGCATTGTTTCTTAGTAGGTGAGCTGGTGATAAGGTTTATAGGTAATTAATTAGCACTAATGCGCTTCAAAGTACGTGGGAAGAGCCAGTGAGTGGAAAGGCCAGGGCTAGGGACGCGGGATCTTCCCCTCTCCCCAGCCCCAGGCATGCACAGCAAGGAGTCACGCAGCCAAGGTGAGGTCCAAACAACCCATTTATCAAATATATCCTTCTCCCTTCCAAGAAAAATGGCCACGAGAGGCCGGGAAGCGACCTGCTCCCGGCTCCTGCAGAAAGGCACAGGCAAATAGCATCAGTCTCAAGTGTAAATGAGGATACGCAGCAAGATGCCAGTAAAACCTCCTAAAAACTGTTAAGCCGTGCTTGAGCTGGAGAAGCGAGTTTCTCTTGGGTTGAAGTTTTGTGTCACGTGGCTGCCGCATTTGGGACCCGAGGCTTGGAGACACAACGTTGACTTTATTGTATCGCTGCAGAGCTGCTCTCGCCCCGCAGGAAGACGGGGTTCGGCAGCAGCCGGGCATCCGCGCGGCCCCCGCAGAGGCAGGAAGTCACCAGATCTGCAGCAGCCGGCGTGTATTTGTCTTGTCGCATTCCAACCGAGCCTTATTAAACCTTCCTCTTCCCACCAGCTCCCCTGTCATTTACTGCCCCTTCTCCGCCTTCTGCAGAAACAAAACAGGGGCTGGCAGATAAACCATGGTGAAATACTGATTCACAGATCTGTCCTGCACGCCACCTGAGTAGGCAATCACGCCAGTGCCAGCTGTTTCACAAGGCACAGGCAGGGGAGAAATCAACCTGCCTGCCCCAGCTGCCTGCTTACCCCTCGCATGCCCCCACCCGATGCTGCGGAGACCCTGCCCTGTCCCACCGAGCCTCCACGCCCATCCGCCTTCCCCGGCTCCACATCCAGCCTCAGCTCCCCTCCACCACAGAAATAGCTCTGGTGTGCACCCCAGCTGTGGGGTTTTTTCAAACAGCTGAATGTTTTGGCTCAGACTTCCCCCTGTTTTTAAGAGAAGGGAAAGTAGAAGGGAAGATTTGTGCCTTGCTGGCTGAGGTTTCACTAATTTTTACAAGCAGCTGGAAATGGCGGCTTTTAACAGGAAGGCTCGTCCAACCCTAAGAGGCAGCACTGCCCTCCAAGAGAGTCCCACCACCCTGGCAGGGATGCAGCCCCCGGTCCCCCCACGCCGGGTGGTCCACCTCCTGCCGCACCCTCCCTGCTGGCACCCCGTGGAGCTATGTAGCAGCGGCGTTTCACAGAATACAGCATCTCAGATGGAAAAATGATGAAATGACCGCAAAAGCCTTGTTCAAAACATCCCGGCTTCATCAACCTCGAGGCACCCTGCCGCCTGGCACCTTTTTGTGCAGCACCTCGCACCCTGCGTGCCGCAGCACCGACCCATCAGAGATGAGTGTGCGGTGAAAAAAAGAGCAATTCCAAGCAGAAAGCACCAAATCCTGCCGTATTCTCCCCAAACAAAATCCCTGAGGATAAAAACATCACTTTCACCCTGCCTATATCCTTGCTGCAACATTTTGTTGCTGTTTTAGCCTCCTGGACTCATGCCTAAACCCCTCATGGAGAGCAAGGGGCTGACGGGTGTCACTGAAATGTTTTTCAAGGTAAACTGTTTAAAGTTATCAGAATTTGGAGACAGGAAGAAAAATTTCCTGGTAGGAATGAAAAACTCATGTAAAAACATCCAGTCTGCTATAAAAACTAAAACCTCTTTCTGGTAGCTCTTTGAAAATAGCCTTTCTAATCCTCAATGCCCATCCCTTTTCAAATGATCTTGACAAAACCTGGTCATTTTGGTACCCCTAAGATACATGTAAAGTGCAAATTAATGACTTAAAAGGTTAAAAATTACTTAAAACCTTAGAAGGTTCTTTGCTGTTTCTCTCCCTCTCTCCCCCGTGCAAGCACACATCATTTCCTTTTTTCATTTCAAGCCAAAGCTTTGAATAAGCAGGCAGACAGTTAAAGCTTTTTATGTGCATAGGGTGAAACAACTATCTATGTAAACCGAGAAATTTTAAGAACCCTTTTCCCTCGCTCAAACAGCCAAATATTTATACCAAGCTGGAGGACACCTATGCGAAACTCTGCAGTTCATCACAACAACACACCTGCTGAAGGAAAATATTGCAAGACCTGGGTTGGTGTCTCTTTTCCAGCGCTGGTCCAATGAAACTGGCTGCTCTTTTCGGCAATGATTTAAAATGTGCAACAGTTGATGTTATCTGCACCGAGCAGGTAACCTTTTGCATTTTGTATTCAGTCAGCAGTCACATGAGTGATGAGGCACGGACCAAAGCCCTTTTGAATGGTCTGGTTTGCAGTGCCAGCAGCAACATATGTGATAGGGAAAAATCCTTGCTCAGTATTTTTCTCATGTCATGAGAGTGGAAGAGGGAAACTGAGATGTTGCACCATTCGGTCGCCCCGGGGGCTAGCCAGTCTTCCCAAATTTAGGGGTAAATGAACGTCTCGGGTGATAAAAAGGGAGGTTGATAAAAGATGCGAGGGAGGGTTTTGTAGTACAAGTCACTTTGAACAACAAGGAAAAAAATATTCCTGTGATTAAGGCGTATTAGCATCGTTAAGATTTGGCTCCTATTCCCAGCTGTGCCACAACCTTCCTGTGTGCAAAGTCACCTGCTCTCCTCGCCCGGCTCCTCACCTCAAATATGCAAAGCCCAATCCCTGCCTTGGCGGAGAGCTGCGAGCTGCTCCCTGCAGCATGCCCAGGGAAGGTCTTTGGCCAGGGAGCCTCGGTGATCACCATGGATGCTACAGGACAGCGATATCTTGCTTGGCTTTTAAGACTTTAATTTTTTTCCTTCTTTGGCATCTGCCATTTTTTTTGTCTGTGGGAGGCGAAGGCGGAAGATGCCAAGTGCCTTCTCCCACCCAGCCCTGCTCAGCAGAGGTAGGTGACGGCGGGTCCCCCCACAGCAGCTGGTCCAGCAAGGTGGGGACAAGGGCAGGCTTGCTGTGGGGACAGAGTCCAAGTCGGGCAGCGAGCCAGAGCCACCACCAGCATTTTGGTGACAGGGCACTTCTCCGGGCCCTGCCTGCTGCAGCAAGGAGGGGAGGCGGGAGGCAGGTTGCTGCTGGCTGTCGCTGCCCCCATCACACTCAGCACGGGCAGAAGCCATGTTAGAGGAATCAGCCCCAAACCAGCATGCAAGAGCAAGGCATTTCTTTATTCATGCAAGACGTTAATGAACATTTTAATTTGATGTTCAAATGATTCACAGGATGAACATTTTTCCCAGATAAGCAAATAGCCAAGACAGACCTAGTATTATCCTATTGTAGTCACCATTGATCCAAATTCAGAGATTAAAAATTACAGCCCTAAGCCAGAGACAAATTCAAACATTTCTAGCAAAAAAGTCAGTAATATTTCCAAGTCAAACTCCTGCCAAGGTCGCTGCATTACAAGCAAAGTGGTTGTGGGTGCCTTGAGGACCCTTCTCAGCCTTTCTTGGGCTCCCAGCCCAAGCCATCGGCTCCATCTCATTTCAGCACAAACCCTCCATCTCTGCTTGCTCTCACAACATTTTTCTTATTACCCTCCACTTTCCTTCTTTTAACCTAAATGATATCTTTCATGTAGAACAATATGCATTTTTTTTCACAGCATTTTCAGCTGAAAGACACATTCAAAAGGAAAACTGTGGTTTACGATCATTTTAACTGCTTTCATTTTAAAAGAAAAGCAACTTGTTCTCAGCTGCAGGAAAAAAGAAAATAATCTTTTTTTCTGTGAAATATTTCCCAAAGCATTTTTCCTAAAGGAATTTTGATTGATTGAGAAAATCACATACCCCATTCAGTTCTTTTCTTCTGGTGACTCGACTGACTTCCCCACCACAGGCTGCGGCAAAGTAAAATCATGTTACACAGAGGGACAAAGCATTCATCCCACCGCAACTAAAAAAAAAAGCATACGCTGCTTTCCTAGTGAACAGCTCAGATGCCAGATCATCAGCAGCACTAGGCAGGATGGCAGCCATGAAAACACTACCAGAGCATGTCTCTCTAATTTATTGGGATGGCTGCAAATGCTCTGGGGATGCCCCCACCGCGTTCTGCACCATGTCTTATTCCTACCCTACTGACTTCTAGACTACCAGTATAGGTATCATATTCCCCACCCTCAGCATGCCATTTCAACATCCCCCATGTCTACCTTTGCAGAGGTCGGTCACTTTAAGAGGAGACACATCTCAAAGGTTTTGTGGACACTGTCGAGGATTGGTGCAATCCTGCAGTAGCAGGTGCACGTAGTTGTTCCTAGCCAGCCAGCTATTCTTTTAACTATTTCCACCATGCCGCCATGCACTTCGTTTGTTTCTAATGTTGCTGGGTTGCAAAGCAGAAGTTTATAGTAAAGTTGGCCAAACGCAGCCACGTACCCCTGTACCTCTGACTGATGCCCCACCGCAGTGCCTCCTTCTGGGGAGGCTTCCTCCCTCCTTTCCCACTGCTTTGGTCTCTTCTGGTGCAACTCCTACCGCTTCTTTTTATACTCCCTGTTTTTTTATCAACATAGTATAGTTGTGAGAGTGTATCAAGGCTTTAGTGCACCACATATATTTATGTGGTATTTAAATAATTGTGTTTGTCTTCTGTTACCTACAGGCATGCACTCAGACAATAGCTCTGAATTTGTTCCTGTGGCTTTACAAATATTTAGTAAATCTGTCGCTCCCCTCTTTTTTCCACAACTCCCCAAATGACACTTGTGTCGCTTATGCCCCTTGAGGGTCCATCCCAGCTTTAATTACTCTAGAAACTCGACTTTGCATATAATTTGATTGTCCCAATCTCTTAAAGTCATTCTTCACTAGAGAGAGTCATCTTCTGTGGCTGTCTCCCTCTTGGAGATAACAACAGACATGGTTAGAGTTAATGAAGACAGTTATTAAAAACCCCAGGCAGGCACAGGTGTAGCTACTCACCCTGGCGATATCCCACTCGACAGCGTTGTCCAAAAGTGAAGCCAAGGCTTATCTTCTTGCGGCTTCACCCTTTTGTAGGAAGGGCCTGGTCCCTCCCCGGTGCTTGGGATGGGAAGAATGGAAACTCCCCAAGCAGTCAGTGCCGCCTGCTTTTATTTCAGCAGAGCTATTTTGCCAGCAAAGGATTACTTGAGTTTTCTCCAGCTCAGTTGGGAATAAATATGCTTCACCTATGACTATAGATTTTGGTCACGAGGGTGAAGAAACCCTTCAGGGCACAGCAGCTGCTCCTGATACAGCCTTTCCTGTCATTGGGTTCTTGCTCAACCCTAATTGAAATCAGTGCAAGTCTTTGATCAAAGAGGTGAGCACCATTAATAAGCAAGGGATTAAACAAAAGTCAGAAAGCCTTCCTAAGTGAGTGAAGTGGCAACCGCTCAGCTCCAGTTTGCCAGATCCAGTGCTCTGTCATGGGACTCGAGTCAAAATATGCCAGCAGCGCCTGTCTGGGCTCCTCGGGGCTGGGGCGCGGGAAGCAGCTATGGCCTCTGCACCGGAGGCTGTGGCAAGGCGCGCTCCCAGGACATTTTGGCAACTTTTAAAATACAACTCTCCTGGCAGAGTTGGCTCTTCCTGCTCATGTGATGCCCGCGAAACCAGTGTGACAGAGCCCAGCGGGTGATCTTACAGAAGGGGGAGGTGGCATTTATTTGGAAAATCTCTACAGCAGCTTATTTTACCTGCTCCCACTCCCACACTCACAAAGACATGCGTGCCCCAGACGTCTGCCCAGGGCCACCCATGCATGGCATGGAGGATGAAGGGCTCCAGTGGCTGTGTCCTCCCTGTGTCTCCCAGGTGCCTCTTGGCCAGTGGTGACAAACTAATCTTTGAGCAGATCTTTCATGCCTGTACAAGCTGTTGCCATTACCTTTCTAGTGCAGCAACAAAAAAGGATGAGCAGGTATCCTGCGCTGTGCTGGCAATCACCCTACAGCCATCGCGGCGGGGTGAGGGCGAGCACAGGTACAAAACCTCATGGTGCAGGAGCCTCTGCAACATGATAGCGATGGTAGAGGGAGCTTATTTGTGTTTATGCCTACTTATTTTCTGCTGCATCTGAATGTCCATCAACCACAGCAGGCCTACAACACGGTTCCCGAGCTGCAGTTATCACCAGGTTCATGACTCCAGCAAGATCAAAGCCCCAAATTTGCCACATTCACCATCTCCCTCAACTCATAAACTTTCCCTCTACCCTTACAGCATATAAAGCAAATGAAGGACAGCGGACACTCGCAGAACAAGCCCCAGCTTCCTTCACTGCCTCACGCTCATCTTCTGCCCTGAAGTGGGGCTGCTTAAACGTCCTGTTTTTCTAGCTGTCAAGACATACCCCCAAATGCTTTAAAGAAGGAAAATGGTGACTTGCACATCCCTTGGTTTGAAGCAGCACCGAGGCCTCGCTGTGGTCCAGGGGCCAGGCAGCTACCGAGTCGCCCACTGCACACTCGGGGGGCATGGCAGACACAAGCAGATCCAGCAGAGAGAAACCAACTCCAACAGGTTTGCAGAGATGCACTGGAAAACCAGGATGTACCAATTCTTGGAGCTACCTGCAGAGAAAACGCACAGCCCCAGGCTCTCTGGTGTGCAGTAGGTGGGTTACGCTCACAGAGCAGGATGGGGACGGATAGCTGTTTCAACTGCGGGTGCAGGTGCACAAGCATAGGAACACGTAACACGTCAAGAGCAAAATCTGCAGTTTAAAAACCAGCTGAACTACACCACAATTGTTTCAGCTCATACAGGCCTGAAGTTACCAGCAAAAACGCAATCCAGTGAATAAGCCTGCCATTTACAACAGGTGTTATGAAGAAATCACCCTTTCCGGCACATTTGTGGAAGCAGTGGCCACTTGGGCATGCAGGCCCCTCTTGCCTCTCTGGCTGCTCGGGGCGGGGGGGGTTGGTGCAGCAGGAGGTACACGCAGGTAGAGGTTTCTTTTAAACACAAATGGCCAAGAACGCTTTCATGTCATCACAGATCTCTCCAAAACAGGCTGAAATCTTCGGAGGATGGACAAAGATATGGTTCTTGATCCCCACAGTTTGGTTTTATATTTATCAAAATGAGCAACATAATGACATGCATTGGGGAGAGATGATGATTGGCTCCAGCCAACTAGAGTTAATTTAAGCACAACTGCAGCTGAGGCCTTAAAAATGTAATGTAAAAAGGAAGCTGCAGACACACAGTAATCAGCATTAATGTTTCAATTGTTGAGAACATCATGGGACAAATGATGTTCCAGTTAAAGCAGTGGTAAGACCACAAATAGATACTTTATAAGGAACTTTGAAAATATGTAAAAGAGACAGTACAAGTAGTTTAATCAATAAATCTATACAGCATAAGTTGCAAATGAGACGGGAGAATAAACAATAAAAAGAAAAGATATTAAAACATTATTTAATCATAGAAGAAAGTTACAATATTCAGTAGTTTATTAGGGTGAGAATTTTTTTAGCACAACAGAAAAAGCACCATCAGATATTTAAAGTAACGGAGTTTAAAGGGGTAAAAGAGATCAGTTTTAAAATATTCCATGTATTTCAGTAGTTTTTCATCCTTTCCTGATGAGATATTATAATTGTGTTATGGTTTCAAAGCAAAAAATGCTGAACACCAGAATAAGACCTTTCAACTTGTCTTGCTTACGTCAGTCCTCTCTAATCCATTCTGAAGAGTGTATATTTAACCTGCAAATGGATACGGTGGGACTCCTTTCACCCCTAGCCCTGTTATCTATTAAAACAGAGAGAAAAAAAAAAGATTAGTGCAATAATTCACCACTAGCAGACACTCGCTTTTCTTTCACAACTAGACATGCTTTAATTTAGAAAAGGACCGTGTCCTCTGACTTGACATCCTACTACATTTGCACACTACATACTCATTACAGCCAGGAACTTCAACCTATGCTCTTTCTCTAAAGCTCAGTAATCGCAGGCCAGAGTCCTTTCCCCAAAAGCCTCTTCTCAGATACTGCTAAGCCTTAATTCTGCAGTTCACAATGTAACCTTTGGTATGCACACATATGGAAGAGCAGGAGTTTAAAACAAATCCTAGGGTGACAAATTTTTAAAGAGATAATCTAGTTGTAACTAATCGGAAAGTAAATAAAAGCAGATGCTTTTATCTGCCATTGACTAAGACACAGAAGTATTTACACATTCTTTCCATAATAAATAGAAAACTCGACCTGTGTTGGGAGGGGGAGAAGTAGAAAGGGGTGATGGCATAGAAAATTTGCAGTATCAGCATTGTTACAAATTTTAAACACAAAAGTATTTTCAAATCTCTAAATATATTTAACTTTCTCTTCCTGAATCACAAACCAAAAATATGAACAATAGCTTAACATATAAGACTGATACTCTAACAACCACCCTTTTCCTGCTTCCCATCACTCCAACTGGTTTGCTACCTGAGAAATCCAAGAGGGTAAAAATGGTCTTCTAAAATGACAGCAAAAAGTATCATTCACCTTGAAAACTCCGCCAGCCTGCGGTTGCCGTGAAAGCCAGTCTTTATCCATCCCATCACTGGCAGAAGTCACATACATTTCTGAATAATCCTTTCCTCCGAAACAGCAGGAAGTTGTCTTGTCAACAGGAAGTTTCACAGTCTGGAGTCTTTTTCCTGGAGAAAAACATGCGTGCCGTTTCCTGTTCGTCTACTTACGACAAGAAATTTAAACAAATTATTGCGAATAACCAGTGTGGAGCCAGGTGTTCCACAAAAGCAGGTACCAGAGCAGGGGGAGGTCTCACGCTGAGTTTCGGCATACTGATGAGCACCGTGACAGGGAGAAACCAGACTTCTGTAAACCGCGTTGTTGACGATGCATCATTTAACAAGTTTCACTCTCAGTTATCACAAACAAATCCCACTCACCCTCAATCCCAGCCTGTCTTCTAATTAAATGCTAACATCCACAGCACAGACATCCGTATCTGAGCTCATCATCTAGGCTGCCCATGCAGTCAATGGAAATGGGCTATAATTCCTCCTTAAAATAGGTCACATGAATCACGCCCTAGACCTGCTGACTTTTCTACTTTTAACTACAAAGGAAGCCTGGAGCGAGCAGACCTCGTGCAGCTCTACTGAGGTATAACTCTTTCTACACCTCTACTGCCTGCAGTTAAGGAAGATTAATTCCTAGAAGTTTTTCCTGAAATTTCAATAGCCTTTTAAATCAAGCTTGCATAAAATAGGAATCATGGGACATGTCTGAAGTTTTCAAGAAACTAGCGCTACTATAAATAATATTACGCATTTATTATATGCATAAATAGCTACCGTCCTAATGACAGTAGTAAACAGATTGCCTCCAGCCTTAACCAGAAGGCTGTCGAGACACCTTACAGCAGATTTTTCTAAAATTCCTCCTAATTCTGGGCAATAAGTGCTTATACGCATCATGCCTGTTTTATTTACCCACAGTTGAATTTCTCTTTCTAGAAATATGCTGAAGCACATGAACCTCCTTACAAAATATGTAATTTCCCTGGCCCCTCATTTGCGTATGTAAAGGGCTTGGTCCCCTTACAGTAACTAGCTGTTTAGCGATGTGTTGAAATAGCAGGAGAGTAACTTGGACATTGGGAACCCTACAAGGAGAAAGAAAAAGTGGAAAGTTTGGCCCACAACACCTATGAGAAGTTTTTGGTCAGAGTGGGACACCATTTCCCAGGAGGTGCTTAATCAAAGCAAGCACCCGTTTTCCTTCTTATGTGCTCTAAAACCTTTTCCCTCACCCAACAAGCTGCGTGCCCTGCTGCCTTGCAGTACTGCCATGCACTGACAAAAGCACAGACCAAACAGCTCCACCTGTACCACAACACTAAGCGGGGCACAGGCACAGGCAAAACCAGAGCCACATTATTAAGCCATTGGTGTTGTCCTGGCACAATGTTGGCCCACCTAGTTGGGCACGCTGCTCCCCAGGGACAGTTTGGGCTCTGTTTTGGTGTGGGAAGACAACCTGGCTATGCGAAAGAAGCTACAATATGCCATATGGTGCAGGACTAAAGGACATTTGCTGATCCATTTTACTAGCTAGTATGGATGTAAGCAGTACATCCAGAATACAGAACTAAGAGGGAATTGCCTTTGTTTCGCAGAAAACCCTGACACGAGGGCTGGACACTTTTAAACTGTCTTTTAATCCCAAAATAAATCAAAGAAAACAGCAAGTGAGCAGTGGTGGAATAGCCAGGGAAGTTTCAGCACTCTGGGATTCCTGATGCTGTGTAACAAGCTTATTTGGCACACGCTTTGACCCACAATGGCCAAAGTAAAAATCAAAATCAAAGTTAAAAAAAAAAAATCAACATCAGTGTAATGGCATTTAGATCATCAGAGATTATGTGCATGTCTGGTTAGCTGTTACTTCCTTGAGAAGAGCAGATTTTTCAAAATATCTAGAAAATTGGGAGAGCAGAAGTCCTGCCTGTTGCCTGGGAGTGACAAGGACCAATGAGTCCCAAGACAACGCTCCTGCCAACTGGCTCTAGCAGCACTTTGTGGTTACCCAGTCAGCTGGCAGCGGAAGGATTACATGGCTATATCGTGGCTTATAAAATGCTTCAGAGGTCACCCTAGAAATTGGCTGACACCAAGTCTTGGAGAAAATGAGTGGGGAGGGCATTCAAAGGGAGAAAACATGAACTGTAGGAGAGGCATGAGCCCCAGAGACAAGGGAAGAGACCCTGACTGTACTTGCAGAGTGGACTCAGCAGATAATGGCCCAGAAGATATTGTTTAGAAAGCTCTAGGATCAGCAATGTCTTCCTGAAGATGCAAGAAAATCTGCACCTGGATGTTCTGAAATCCACCTGAAGTATTCATCTATGCTTGGTATCTGTGGAAGAGAAAAACTTAGCAAATCTTTGAGACCCTGTACAATCAAAGGATATAAAATACATTCATTAGGAAGAACTGGAAAATATTTAATTCCTAATTAAAAGATACAATTGCATAAAACTAGCAGGTCACTAAGTGACTGGAAGGTAAGACAAGACTTGGCAACGTACAAGTTAGACATTTGCAAGAGCCCTTTGCAAACCCAGTGGGATCAGTCATCATAGCCTTTCCCTGTAGCACATCCTGAATCTAAAGGCAGCAGCTACCTAGGCTAAGAAGCCTAGACCCGAGAACCCGCTTCACCCTGAACCTCAAAACCTTTGCTTAGAAAAGACGCCAAACAAACAAGTTTCCTCATCCATTCTCCTAAAAACACAGTCCACGCTTTGCTATCAGTGAAACCTGAAAATCCCTCACGTGCTTTAGATGAGCTCTTTATCAGTGGATGTATCTGCAACTGGCTGACAGTCATTCAAGCCACACTTAATAGCTATTGTCCACCAAATAAATAAAATTAAAGGCTTTCATGGAGTTCTCCTCAAACCTGTCTGGGTTATCTCCCTAAATAGTTACAATTCACTCAGAATTCAGCAAATTGCAGATTTTAGACATTACTTTAAAATGGTAGTGCAGAGAGGGCAGATAAGCATGAGATATTCACAAAGAAGGTGGCTCTTTCTGACAGGGACACTTAACCTGTGAAACTTCCTGCTACTGTTCGCTGCGGGTGCTGGGAGTTTTACATGGGTGAGGGGAGACAGAACAACTTCACAGGAACTTGAAAATCCACTGGCAGTTACCGATACATCGAAATTGCATCCAGCTCTGAAAGACCCTGAGCTGAGCGTAGCTGAAAGCTGGCAATGGATGAGGGATACATACTCTCGCTTTCCTTATTCTTACAGTCTTCCTATGCATCTGCTTATGGACACTATTCCCATTAGCTTTCCCTTAAGAAAACACCTCCAAAAGGGAGGAAGAAAGGGAAAACAAGTGAAAAAAGGAAGATGGTGAAGGCCAGGGCGGAAAAAAGTAGAAACAGTGAATCAGAGAGGAAAAATGGTAGAGTCCACTGCTCCAGGAGGGTATTCAAAGGGCTGGCAGAGGTCACCAAGGAGTGCTTTGCCCACCAAAGGGGGAGGATGTGGGACCAGAAACAGGTCCCAGAGCTGCTGGGATCTCCCAGCTGGAGCTTCCTCCTCCTACAGCTGGGGCGCATATTCTGCAGGACAGGAGGAAGTCCCGCAGGCTGGCAAGACCTTGGATAGATAGGTACAAATCAAAAGGCGAGGGGAAAAGCACAGCCTGAGCCTCAAGAGGTTCCAGAGGAGTCAGAAGAGAGGCTGCAGCCTGACTCGCCTGGTGCACGTGTGTGCCAGGGTCTGCTGTGCACTGCAGGAGGAATGCCTCAAGGGACGCTAGCATCCCTGAACCCGCAGCCCCACAAAACCCCAAGACTTCTGTTAGGGCTGGACCTGGGTTCAAGAGACCCCAGATGCAACCAGATGCAGTTGCTCCTATGCTGCACTAGGCAAACCGGTGCTGTCTGGGATCTGTCAAAATCACACTACCATTCTCACCCGCTGGCTCCTTGCGCACAGTGTGGTTCAGTCTCTCTGAAGTGCTTCGCAAGTGTTTTTTACCCAGACTAAACCACACCTGGCAGACCACCAAAGTCCAAATGAGAGTAGCAATGAACAACAGGCTCAGACAATGGGCACACCCAAGACATTACTGCGGGAATGATAAAATGCTGTGGAATTCATTAAATATTTTTTATTATTTCAATTACAAAATTTATCATACAAATAATTTTCAACAATAAAAAAAAAATGTTGCTAGCATCAGTGTCATGTGGGACTTGTATTAACCTCAGTAGGCTGCCCAAAATAATACACTATGTGGAAGAAACAAGACAAAAACATGGCTTAACTCATCTTTGCCATTTCACGGCTTATTCATTTTCTTCCATATCATTTATCAATAAGGTAAATGCTGATCTTAAGTTTGGAGGATGCAAGAGAATGCTAACTCAAACAATTCACAAGTGTAACAGTAATCCCCTCAGCAACTTTACGCCTTCCAACACAACAGAGGCTGGGAACAAAGGAGTCTTACTTACAAAGCTAACTTTTGAGAGCAGGGACGTGTAATTGCTTTAAAAAAAAAAGCAATGTTTTAAAAAGAGCAGATATACCATTTCTGTGAGGGGAAAAAAACCACCTCTTACTCTTGGCTTTTGTTTCTTCTTTTTTTTTTTTTTTTTTTAAACACAGAATTCCAGTCCACCTTTTGCAAGGACTTACCTGTCTCAGGGTCAAGACGAATCACTCTCCCACCATCGTAACAAGCTACCCAGAGTTTGCCTTCTGTATCAATGCACATCCCATCAGGAATGCTTTCCTCTTTTTCCAGTCTGTATATACTCCTACGGTTGCCTGCAGGGTAGAAAAACCACAACAAAACTAAGTGAGATAGCTGTTAAAATTTTTATCAGTCACAGCCCAGCAGAGTTATTTGTGCTATTATTTTCCAAAGCTGTGCTGAAGTCCTGAGTTCTTTGGTATGAAGGAAATAGATCGCATCTGCTGCCCTGTTTGTTTCCTGAGACAGTTGTTTCTCAGCGTGAAAGCCTGTAGATCAGTTTCTATCCATTGAAAGTATAATCCTTTTTTCTGGTGTTCTTTTTAGTGCACCACTCAGCTGCCTACTTACAATATTAAGTGAATAACTGAATTAATTAATGTTATATATATTCAGAAAATCAATTACTTGTTCTAAAAGCAGTTTGAATCATTTCAAGTATGGGTTGCTTCCAGTCAGAGAACTGGAGACTTTTCAAACAGATTGCTGGAACGTGCCAATAATCACTGTTCCAATAATCACTGTTCCAACACAAAACTGACCTTCAGATATATAAACTGAGAGTTTATATAAACACAGAGTTAGGAAAAGCATCAACTTCAAAGGCATTCCGGCAACCTAAAAACAAACAACTCTATCTGAACTTTTATCCACTTTTATTAAAGAAAATTAAAACCAACTTTCCAAAATTGTTTATTTTATGCTCTGACAACTTCAATGTTTCTCATATGTAGCAATATTTTTAATGAGTTTCCTTTGGGCTCCTGGGGATTGTCAGATTGCCCATAGAAAGGAGCGAGCGAGCACAGGTGACACAGAGAGGAGAACCACCCTATTTCCTAAAGAAAAATTCGATTGTAAGCCATAGCAGAGAGACATTGGGACAAGATGCTACACCTAAAAAGACTTCAAATTCATAGTTTTAAAAATAAATATCAAATTGACTGGGTTCTTTTAAAGCAAAATACTGCAGTCCATGTACTCAAAAGCAAATTATTAGTCCAAGTCACTGGAATTTTTCTTTTGCCCAAGCTTGTAGAAGCCCTTAAGGGGTTGTTTTGTTTTGTTTTAAATAAATGAAGCAAGAAGACTTTTGAGTTACTGCTTTCCAGTTGTTGCTTAGCTCTGTCTGCAGAATCTTCATCTAAGAGCTTATATTTTAAAAAACAAAACAAGGTGAAAAAAAAATCTACAGAAGCTAGAGGTTTTGCACAAGACTACAAGCTTTTCTGTTACTTTGCCTATGCTGTCAGGAATAAGAAACACGCAGCCACAGAAATCTAGCCATACAAGAAACACTTCTGCCCTTTTTACACAGGAAGATCAGATATGCATTGTGTTTAGAAACAGTAGTCCAGATTACTACTCAAACTCCACCATGCAATTTAAATACTTTATAATATTACCAACAGCCTCTGACTAGTTTGAGCTAGGAGCCCATGCAGGCGCATATGAATGATAATATGGCTTCTGTTTTTTTTTTCTGAAGATATTTCTGAAGAAGCACTCCCAAAGCTCTGATCACCTCTGCATAACAACCAGAGTGGAAACAAACATCACAATCTTTAGGCACAAACGATTATTTTAGAATACAACGATTCATACCAATTTTTCCAGTTTGGAGGTCATAATCAAAGGCATCCACTGAGTAGGACAAGCTGTCAATGTAAAAGAAAGTTTTGTGATCCAGTGACCAATCCAGCCCATTAGAAATGTCCACCTGATCAAAGTGCTTCACCACTGAGAGGTCTGAGAAGAGCGTATACAGAGAGCCCTGGTGTCTTTCCAGCACGGCAGGTCGAATCTCCTCAGCCATTGTACCTGTGCAGAGCCAAAGGGGAGAAAGCAGGTTCAGAGTGAACAGGCTCTCTTCCAGATTTGGTGGCAGCCCCTCACTATGATGATGACCACACTGCCAACGTCAAAGGGAGCAGTGTTGGGGCTTCAGAAATTTGGGGAAGAAACCGAGTTAAAAGCAAAAGAGAAAGGTAGATTTCAAAAGTGCTTGCTTTTAGCAGAAGATGACAAAACACAGCCTTTGGTTTTTTTTATTGAACTGTGGCAGAAATGGTGTGCAGTGTGATTTCTGCTAAACATTTTATTCAGTCATTCAAATATTAAGAAAGGTGTGGTCAACATTTAACTTCCCACAAATCTTAACATCTTGTATAGCAAAGAGACTGGAAAAAATCTCCTCCTCCCTCAGAACGAGTCTTACTAAAGCCTTTTCAAAAACAAATCTTATCATTGTGGCTCGAAGTTGGCAGCTGAGACTGGCTCTTGAGAGGCTGGGTAAAAGCAAGTTACGGTAAGCCTAGGGACCCAGGCAGGGACAGATGCACAGAACGGTGTTTTAAAAACCAGGAGGACAGGACGACAGGATGGCTGAGGCAGGAGGGAACTTCTGGAGATCATCTGGGCCCACCCCCTGCTCAGAGCAGGGTCAGCCACCGCAAGTTGCTCAGGGCAGCATTGTGTCTTGAGTATCTCCATGGATGGAGACTCCACAGACTCTCTGGACAACCTGTTCCACTGTTTAATCATCCTCAGTAAAAGAGTTTTCTTACATTTAAACAGAATTTCCTGCATTTCAGTTTGTGCCCATTGCCTCTGGTCCTGTCACTGGGCTCCACTGAGCAGAGCCTGGCTCCCTCTTCTTCATTCCCCCACCCATCAGGTACTTATACACATGAGTAAGATTCCCCTGAGCCTTCTCTTCTCCAGGCTGAAGAGTCACGTAGTTTTTAAAAATACCATCTACAAATTCTGATTTACGAAAAATCATATATTTCTCACTGGAAAAATATTTTCTATTGGCACTCTGCCAGTATTCAAAACAAGCATGCCAACAGAGAGGAGGCAAGGCCAATGTCTTAAACTAGGCAGGCTCTGAATAGCTGGCCTCTTTTTAAAGAAATAGTCCTGATTAGATGGTGTCAAGGTGATACAAATAAGATTTGTAAATGGGATAAAACTCTGCTTGAAGACACAAAAAAAACCCCACCATTTAACTATGAACAAACACTTGCTGCATCTCCAACTGGTCACTGCATCTTGTCACCAAAACCTAATGGAGCAACAGAAAGAAGGAACCGCCTGTAGCGTACCTGCGAAATACCTCCCTGCAGGATCCACTTTCCCATCATTGAATCGGTTGTTTGGTTTATCCTTGTCCACCTGAGTAATGGTGGTTACCAGCTGCTCTTTCCACTTCAAAGCAGCAAACCTGGTTCCCAGAGTGATGACATAATCCCCAGATTTCCGGAGAGCCACGGAGCTCACGGGAGCATCTAGAAAGAGAGTGAAACGGAAAAGAGATATGTGCTACGGAGAGACATTTCTTTTCTGCCCACTTTAGACACAAAAGCAGTCACACCAAATTCAGTGAGACCACAGGCAAGACAAACAACCTACTTTTCTACCAACAAACCTGTTGGTTTAAATACACAGAAACAGATTCTTTCACACGAAGAGGGCATACTTAACGCATACAGAAGGTTGCTACAAAGAGAATCACCAGTTTGGGACATAAACTCAGGGAGCTTGAGTACTATCACCGCTCCCAGAAGCAATAATCATTACCAGCACCTGGTTCTGCCAGGTGCTAAAAAAACAACAACAACAACAAAAAAACAACATAAAAAGGGGGACAGATACAGGCATGTATGCTTTTTACAGCAGGTTACTGTGTGGTTTCCCCCCTCCCCAAGGGAAAAAAATGATTGCGACAGGACCTCTGGAGCAACTGTGTTTGTTTAGCACAGCTCCTGGGTAAATCAGCCCTGCATGGCCGTTCAGTTGTAACTCATGGAGACAGAGAGTATCTCTGCACTGGGACAGGTCACGCTGGGCAGGAGAGCCACCCCCCTGCACCACACTGTGCTGTGCAGTTCAGACGTGCCTCCAGCAGCACCAAAAACACACCAAGGAGTGGCAGAGCTTTCCAAGAGTTAAAGCAAAACAGAAAATTAGTAAATGCTCCATGGTTAGTTTACACTCATTTGAGCTATTATGCAGTAAAACCTCAATTGCAGGTTATTATAAAGGAATTAGTAAAAAAAAAAAAAAAAAAAACAGAGAAATGAGAGTGAAGATAACATTTCTGTAAAAACCTACAATCAGAGGCAATATAAGGAATAATAATTTTGAACAGGGTAATAAAGTCTGAGATAATATTTAATATGCATGGGACTAATCACCAACTTTCTAATTTAGAAAGAAAACATTTCTTATATTTATAGCTTTGCAGAGGTATAATTAGGTAATAGTTTCACAAACGCTTATAACCACCACTAGCCACCACTGTTGCAAGAGGAGATGCTCCTTTCTGGCTGCTTGCGCTTGGCTCGGGGCACACCTTCCCTTTGCAGTCCCGGCAGCAGTACCACCATGCTAGAAATCCGAATGCTATTTGCCCCCAACACCTGAGATGCACCGCTGATTGCAAACTCAGCTCGAGCAACTCCTTCACCTAGAGGTGTGTGACCGCGCTGCTGGCGGTCTGGGCTCATCTGCGCTGGCCAAGCAGGTGCCACTTTTCCTTCCCGTACCAGCACAGGGAGGTCGGCGGAGTCCCCTCAGCCGTGTGTGGCACCTGCCAAAGGCACTCCTTTTGCTGCTCTCCCGACTGCTGGTAACCATGCCAATAAAAGCGCTTTTCTACCTGCACCGGCAGTAGGGACTTTGCTGGCAGAGCGTAGGAACGGAACCCTCCATTCGCTCTCCCAGCAAAACACCCGGGGCCACGGCCCACAGGCACCCGGGCAGCCCTCAGGGCCTCCCTCCCACCCTGGGGGGCAGCCCCCAAGCACAGCAGCCTGTATACTCCTGCCTGCCTGTCCCTGGAGGTGCCGGTGCCCCAGCTGCCCCTACAGCCACAAGAACGGCTCCACACCTTCCCCACAAAGCACCCCAGGGGAAAGGGGTGTGTCAGGCTAGCGAGACAGACACAGCCACCCTGCTCTTCACTGCACGAATACAGGGCAGGCTGTTACTAGCCCTTGCACCCGGCTCAGTCCGCAGCCACCCCGGAGAGCTTTGCTAAGCAGCATACACAGGAATTGATTTATTTGCAACACCATTTTACACCAAACAGAAAACTGACCATAAGGTCTTCCCCCCCGGGCACGGTTATGTATGTAGTGGTGTTTTCCCCATGGAGTTGAAAAGGGCACTTGAAGTTGTTGCCAAGTGTGGGGTTGTTGTAATTCTCTATAAGCTTCAGTAATGAGTAATTTCTCTCTGTTTCCACTTTGGACATTAACCCACTATTTTAATCACATGGCACTCTTTGGGTGTTTGGGGTTTTTTTGTCTTTTAATCATGGTATTCCCAAAGGCACAGCTATTAATTACAACTATTTTATTACCAAACAGAAGGAAGTACTTCAGCTATATTCCTTCAACACCTCCAGAGGGGTCACATGTAAAAGATTACACCTTTGAGAGTAGGTCGGAGGGGGAGGGGGGGCAGGAACCTTACCTCAGCTAAGGTAAGAGGAAATAAGTTTGGGAAACAAAGTTTCCAAAATTACTATTAGGCCTTCTCTCATTGTAAAACTGGTAACTACAGTAATTTGAAGGGCAGACAAGCCCACATCAATTTATTGTGAATAACGCAAACAGCTTATGCGTGGGCAAAAGCAAGTGATTTTCACCAAGTGTTACTGAACATGAGAAAGTAATAAATCCAAGTATTTAAACTATTCAAGGAACTGTCTTCAGACAGACAAATATTTACATTTTCACATCCAGAAGTAAATCTGCAACTCTTTCTTTATGAGAATTAGCACATCTCTCCCTTTCTGGAATAAATACTTAAACTACTGAGATTCCAGCTGGTGACACTGTTACCTTTAAAAAAAAAAAATCATTTTCTTAAATCATTACAGGAAATTTTCTTCCAATGAAGAAAATGTTACAGGCATTGCTCATTCAAATCAGTAACAAAACTTCCACAGATATCAACAGCAGAACTTTACCTCTGGGACAAAGAGGGAGCAAAAGAGAGCAAGTTGTGAACAACTTACAAGAAAGAGAAGTAGATAAAACATAACCCAATAGCACAAAATCATAAGAAAAGTCCTCAGGCCTAAGTCTGGACAGTACCTAGCACCTGTGCAACAGCACAAGCCCCAAGTCCCCAGGTCCTCCTTGGCCTAGGAAAGTCAGGTTTTAGGGACAGAAGACGAGCACCAGGCAGCTGCTGAGTGATGCAGCCGCATCACCTACAGGAGTCCTGCCCGCATGGGGCAGGGACGCAGCACCAAGTCAGACGGCACAACTCCTGCGTCCAGCAGAGCGTTTTTCGAGCCGTTCCTTACCCACAGAGATGGCCTGCACCTGCCTGGTGACCGAGCTCCAGCGGCACACCTTTCTGCCCGTGATGTCCACGCAGAGGAGCGCGCTTTCCTTCTCGTCCCAGACGGGCGACTCCCCAATCCTGTAGCCCTCCTTGGCAACGCACTCGATCCTAATGGATGACATGCCTGTGGGGAAAAGCATTCCGGCTTTACGTACGCCTGCCAAGAGCGAGCGCGTATGAAATCAACGCCCGCATCCCAATGCTGAAGGTCTGCATGTGTGCCTGCCGCCGGTTCAGAGCCCCATTTTCAATCTAGAGGGGTTTTACCTGCGCACAGCAACGGAGTTTGCTTGTCCTGCTTGCACAGATCGCCCGCTCCGTCCTAGTTAACGACTCCCACACGTCCGACAACGTGTGGCTCCCCCCAGCCACAGCCTGAGGGGGGCGGCCCGGCCCAGCCCGCCGCCGAGGCGGGAGGGCGCCTGGGACCGGCCGGGCGCCCCCCGGGGCGCAGCGCAGCCCGGCCTGCCCTCACATTTAAACAACAACCAAAAAAAAAAAGGGGGGGGGGGAGGAATAATAAAAGGAAGGAAAAAATAAATCCGGGGGTGCCGATGGGCGCCGGACGGGAAAGGCCCGTCCGCCGGCGGGCCCGCCCCCGCACGCCCGGCTGCTCAGGCGCACCTCTCGCGGCGGCAGCGCTGCCGTGCGTGGGACGTTTTCATTTAAATGCATATAAAGAGGAAAGAATAATAATAAAACACCCACACACACCCCGCCGACCCTACCTGTTTCCAGCAGCGCAGCCAGAGGTCCAGGCCCGCCGCCGCTCTTATAGCGGGGAGGGGAGAGGGGAGGCGGCCACGCTCCGCCGGCCTGAGGGGCCGCCNACCCGCCCCGCCCCGGCCAAGGCCGGGCCGCCTGGGATCGGCTCCATGTGGTGCTGTGAGGCCCGCGCAGGCAGCGGACAGCAGCGGTTACTCGAGCTGCGGGGGCTCGGCTCCCCCTCCAAGAGCTGCAGGGAGGAAGAATTTCTTTCCGCGATGACCAAGTTTCCCTGGAGAGGTCGGTTTCCAAAAAGCCTGGTTTCTGTGCGCCTTCACCTCACTGTGGTTTCGGCATCCACTGGGCCTTCACCCTGACTTACAGTGCCGGGGATCTTTCTCCACAGCTCCTGCAGCATTTCCCTGGTTATCCAGAGATGCAGGGCCTTCAGCGTGCCCTGCCCTCCTTCGCTCCCTTTGCTCCAAAAACTTCCAAAGGTGCAAGGCAAAGGGCTAGCATCAAAATTTCCATATGTGCAGTTCTCCATTGCACCTGCCTGGCTCCATGCTACGGCTGCTGCGGCTCCCAGGCCTCAAGTCGTAAAGCAAAAGACACTTTGTAAATGCCAGCTCTCTCTCCAGCGTCCCGTGACAAATGGCCTTTTGACTTGGATTCAGTCATCCCTGTAGGGATCCGTGGTATAAAAATTACTTCGGTCTCACTGCTCAGTGTCTCACGCGTCTTCTCCTGGCAACTCAGGGTACACCAGGTAGAATCGAAGAATCATAGAATCATTAAGGTTGGAAAAGACCTCTAAGATCATCGAGTCCAACCATCAACCCAACACCACCATGCCCACTAAACCATGTCCCTAAGCTCCTCATCTACACATCTTTTAAATACTTCCAGGGATAGTGACTCAACCACTTCCCTGGGCAGCCTGTTCCAAAGCTTGACCACTTTCAGTCAAGAAATTTTTCCTAATGTCCAATCTAAACCTCCCGTGGTGCGACTTGAGGCCATTTCCTCTCGTCCTACCACTAGTTCCTTGGGAGAAGAGACTAACACCCACCTCACTACAACCTCCTTTCAGGTAGTTGTAGAGCACGATAAGGTCTCCCCTCAGCCTCCTTTGCTCCAGACTAAACAGTCCCAGCTCCCTCAACGGCTTCTCATAAGACTTATTCTCCAGACCCTTCATCAGCTTCATTGCCCTTCTCTGGACACGCTCCAGCAACATAGTGTCCTAAGTAGGCACAGGCTGGCTCACCACCACGTCCCCACGAACCAGCATTAACTTGGCTGCTCCAAAACCCACCTCTCCCCGAGCCAGGCTCTTGTTTCCAGCTGGCACTTGTAGCAGCCCCTTTATTCAAGGGGCACGGCACAGCACCAACCGGGTACCAGGCAGCCCCCTACACAGCTCCTGTTACGGATTCTGTCTGTTCCTTATCATACACCTGGCAATTATCTCCTGTCAAGCATTTTTAATGGGTTACCTTTATTCATACAGCAGGTGCTCACACCCCAGACTTCATTTGGTCACATTTTTCTCTGTTAGTGGTATATTTGGAAAGTTCATGGGCTACATGTCCTTACCAACCCGTGTTTCATGCAGGCTTTCCTCGATGGACTACTACCATGATATTTATTAACTTATTGTCATCTTACCTAAGCAGTTATGCTTTTATTTTACAGGCTTGCATAGCATTACTTCAGTGCTTAGCATTGAATTTTATCTTTCTGCCCCCACAGTGGTGTCGTACAACAAACAGCAGGATTTCATCTCAGACCCGAGGCAAGCAAATTATTAGTGACTGCCAACACAGAAAACAAACATCCAGGAAAAAAGTGCCACAGCTCGCTCTCTCTCATGTATTTTAGAACAAGGAAAGAAGATCCAAAGGTTTAAAAAAATGAATGTATGTGAAGAATTCATTAAGTAAGTACAGTGAAGTACAACTATCACTTTTTACAAAGCTCAGCCACGTTTGCTGCTCTCCCATTGTCCTTGCACACTACAAGGCCATTTGGGATACGTGGCCAATGCAATGGCTTACTGAATTCAGCAGCAAGAGATACTGACACGCTCAACCCACCTGGCCAGTCTCTCTGCTCCTTGCTGACTTAGGCATTTCCCAGTATGGTTTGGAGGCATCAAAACAAGCTGTGTGTTGGCACACACCTTGGGAGAAAATTAACAGCTTCTGTGAGCACCGAGTTACAACACAAACTCTGGTCTTCTTCCGAGGTGCCAAATATTTTGAACTTCGATCTTTAGTTACATGGGACAGTACTCTTGCTTTGTCTTTTCTGTAATGGCTAATCCAGGCTTGCTGAAAGGTAGAGCAGGGAGGAATTTACGGGGGGGATGCCTTCACAGAGAGCGTCAGCTGAGGTCTTCTGCCAGTACAAGTTCACCATGGGAGAGAAGAGCACAGAAGAGATGGCTACCAAGATGGTGCTGCCACGTGGCTTCCCCGCCACTGTGTTGCATCACAGCCACAATGTCTACTCTGTGGCCTCCAAATCTGAGTGATAGGGAGCACACGCAGCACCTCCGTGGCTTCCAAAGGAAGTGGCTGGTGGCTCAGGGTTTATTCCACGCGGTAGGGCACATTGCACACTTACTCCTCCTGCTTTGCAGGGAGCAGGGGAAGGGGAATCTTATTATCGCAACCACGAAGAGCATAAGCAGTAGATCTGTGATGCAGGAGGCCCTGTAAGGTGAAGTCACAGCCCTCACCCAGCCTGCAGGTTCCCTGGGCCTGTGACAAGCCATTACTCTTCTCGCCAGTCAGGAAATGCTTGGCAGTTCCAGAGAATGGCCCAGTGTGCACAGAGCTGGAAAAATCCCCCCACTGGTAAGGGCTGCAGGCGAGAAAGGGTGCTGGACTATTTCAGGGGTTATAAAAAGAAACCGTCTTTTGCTTATGTTGGTTCCTGGAAGGTGGCAGTTGTTCTCTCCTGTTATGAGCTTGATCCTGTCATTTCTTCATCTTTAGAGCCATCTTCATCTTTTTCCTTTCACCTTTAGTCTTTTTGTTTTACTTCTGTGTTAGTCCTCCTCCCTGCTTGAAGGTGGGAGGGCTGTAGGCCTTATCCATGCCTGGTACAAAGTGTAAGTGCCGTATATCAGCTGTCCGTATCTTACAGCTGCCTCCGAGCACCGCACCGCATGAAGGGAGTCTGTCAGGCCTCCTCTGCAGCTGGGCAAGGTGCAGCTGAGAGCAGGGACTGCACCAAGGGCACGGGAGCCCAAAGAGCCACCACCTCAGTGTAAGCCTGCCCTGCTGTTAGATCCATTAGGGATGTTACAACCATAGTGAGCACATGGGAATGTACCACTAGCAGAGGTAGTGGTACAAGCAAGAGCAGAAGTAGAAGTGGAAGATCAGCCACTGCAATCAGTTGGCTGGAAAGCAAGAGGTGGCACTGCCACACACTTGTTTTCAGCCAAGTATAGTTCTTGGAATTGACTTGTGTGTCCAGATCAAGCTTTTATGTGTTAGTAAGCAACAACCAGGTCCAGCAGAGATCAAACTGCTGAGAAGTCTCAACTGTTTACTAGCCTGGATGATCACAGTCGCATATTTAAATAGTCACACAGTTTGAACATTTGCCAAAGTACACTATTTTCCTGCTTTGCAAATGCCTCCTTGGGAGAAGGTGGCATGAGGGTGTGCCCGTTGATTAATTTATATGTTACATCAAGTCAAACACCCATTGCTGTCACACTGTCACAGAAGTTAATGCAGAATGGATTAAAAATCTCAAATGGGGAATCTTTTCTAAAAAGTGTTGCACCAAATTACCATGAAGTCACATTGAAGCATTTAGTCTTAAATAGCCAGTTTCTCTCACAGAATTGGCAATGATACCCTCTACTTACTACATTTTATTACGCAGACTTCTTTCAGCATCATTTCTTATATACTGGCCCCATTCTCATGAAAAAGCATCTCACACCTAAGAACGTAGTGCTATAAGTGTGACCCTTCCCAGTGCAGCCAGCTTCTCAAACACCCCTCACACCGTCACACGTACACCTCCAACTTCTTTGTCACGGGAGCACCTGCGAGTGCTAGTTCGTGCCACCTTAAGCTGCCTCACACAGCTCGAGCACCCAGCCTGTGCCTTTCCAGCCCTCTGCTCTGCGCTCGGAGCAGCCGGGGAACAGGGCGCTTCAGAAGGCGTTCTTCAGTGGAGAACGGCCAAGACATTTTTCATTAATGCCTTACTTTTCTGCTCTTTGTACCCCACGTGACCCGGATTTGCATTTTGCTTGCCTCACGATAAAAAAAAAGAGCATTGATATGTGTTACGGCAGCTGCAAAATTATAGCCACAACGGAGGCCGTGCAAGGGAGCCAGGACTCCAGGGAAAGGCAGCATCTTTCATTCAAGTAGCTGATTTAGCAACAGTGCTTTCAGTGTTTGCGGCTTTCAGGCATGCAAGTCCTTCTTCTGGCCCAAATCAGAAGCAAACTTCAAATGAACTGCAGATTTCGGGTGATTGCTCTGAGCTTAATTTAGCATGTTCAACCAGATAATTTGAGAGAAGTCTGTTTTCTGTATTAGCCATTCATAAGGAGTGTAAACTACAACTTGCTTATGGATATCCGCATCACCTGGCTCATCCACCTTTTGGCCTCTGTGCTTCCTTAAGCCAGGAGAGGTGGCTGGCTGCTTGTAGAAGGAATAATCAGGAGAGGGTAAGGCAATTTTAGAGAAGATAACAGAACAATGGCTGAGCCATCAGTTTTAAGGAGGGGAAGTACTTTGGTCAGGCTCCATTCCACCAGATGCAAATGGAGCCTAAAATGCCAGTGATGCCAGTGCAGGGGTTCCGAAACTACTCAGCACCACCCTTCTGAGATAAGAGGGATGGAACTACAAAGGAATGCAACCAGACACCGTGGTTTCAGGTGAAGTGGGTGGGCTAGTTTAGCGATTTCCACCCCCACCCCCCATATCTCATTCCCTCGCTAGGGCCTGCACTTCCAAAGGTATAACCAGAGCCGTTTTCCCAAATGGCATGTAACACGGTTTCTTTCCATAGTCCACTCCAGTGGACTCCTTGTGGTTGCTGAGACCATAGAAAATAAGAGCAGTGGGCTCTTATGACCAGGAAATTTCTTGAAGGTATCTTCCTTTATATGTTGCTGTTGTGCTAGGTTTTATGTTCTTCCTCGGGACACTGGCCCACCAATTTGGCCAGCAGAACACCTCTGGAGCTGTTACAGAACTCTGTCAAAATACGCCTTGTGTCCCTGCCTGGCCCAGTGCTCTTCCCCAGGATGAGGGCGGGTGGGGCAGCACCCAGGGAAAAACAACAGAAACCGGAAAAAAATGTCTTGAGGAGGCAATAGTCAAAAGAAACCATAAAGGTGTCATTACAGAGCCTACCCGGAGATTTAAAACAATGTCTCAGATAAGGCAGCCTAGGCAAGGCAGATACCCAGCTTCAGGGCTGCTGCGAAAGCAATGGGAAGGCAGGGAGGGTCTGCCCAGCCTGAAACAAAAGAAGAGTCCCAGAGAAAGGGCAAGGCAAGGTGGATCCAGGAAGTTGTCCCAGCCAAGAGAAGCCTACTGGAGAAAGATTGTTTGGAAGCTGTACTCTCAGAGGCAGGGAAACTAATGGGCAAATATCCGAGGCTGCTTTTCCTTACACAACAACGTAGGCACCCAAACTTATCCAAGCTATCTGCAGAGCGATTAACTTGAGGAACAGAAATAGGCATGCACATCTGCTATTTTCAACCAACTTATCCAACTGTTGTGCAGTATTTTGTTTCAGAAACCTGTGCTTGAAGTCACTTTAATCCGCTTCTGTCACATCGCTCCAGAAGAGTCCAGAGGTTGACAGATCTGCTGACTTGGTTCGGAATGGAGCCCAGGAGCAGCTACCCTAGGATGGTCTCTGCAAGAGGGGTATGTTGCAGAATTGCACCTCAGGAGGGGCAAAAGCTGGTTCAGCCATGAAGCTGGCGTAAGGAAGATTCAGAAGCAGCAGTAGCAGGGCATCTCTCATGAAACCCGAACCCAGAACCCATAAGTCTTCACTTCTTCCTAAAGAAGCCGCATTGAGGCATGCCATTGTTTTCCATCTCTGCCCTTTCCCAGTGTTTTTCCCTTGCATGCCAAGCTCCCAGGTTGTGCAAGCAGCTTCCTTTTACTCATTAATTCACATCAAAAGCATGTTTTCCCAATAGATGTGTCAATTCCCTGCAGTGCTAAACCTTCACGAGTACTACGATCATCAAAATTCACAACAATCAAAATGACTGGTTTCGCTAGATTATCTTTGCAGCTCACAGAGACAGGCTTTGAACACTTGGTAACGCTCAGTCCCACCCAGATATCAGATACGCATCATGTGTTTGCAGAACAGCCTGTATGCCTAGGCCTAGTCATCAGTGAGGTACCACATCAAAATCAAGTGAACGTTTCAGGCTTGTTTTTAATAGTTAAACGTTTGTAATTCCTCCTTCTATGGTTTGGGATTCACGGTGCAAAGAAAACATTCTACAAATGACATACACAGGTTATAGCTGAGAAACATTTCTCTTTGGACAAAGGCATAAATGCAGAAATGATGGTGTTGGGAATCACCGCACAGCCCCTGTTAGTGCTTGCGAGAGCTTGGCCCCAGTTACTGTCAACAAGTAACCACAGTTACTTATTTGTAAAGACTCTACAAACCAATAGCAGCTGTTTCCAAAATAATTGGGGATACCAGTTTCCTTCCTTGGCCCCGTCTTTCCCACATCCCAGCCACAAGCAGACTCTACTTGCAAACGGAATGGGAGGCCGCCAGTAAGAAAGTCATAAAAAGGAAGTCGGTTGCTGGAATCTGTTGCAAGAACGCCTTTAGGGAAGGAGAAATCCTGGTCCTGAAAAACAGCTGACAATCCAGCGCTTACTGCTTCTTCCTAGTGCTGATTTTTCCTCTCTTCTGTATGCACCTTTACTGCCTTCTTCCTTTCTTCCCTCCTGTTTTCTTTTCAGCGGAGGAACTTGTTTCTCCATTTCACCCAGCCCACCTCCAGCTCTGCTCCGGGCCTGCCTGGGGCCACCTGCTCAGCCACTCCTGCCTGTACGCTGGGCCACCGGCGCGTTGGCCGCTCAGCTCACGGCTCGCTCTGCCGCTGCCTGACTTGCCGCAGGCAGGAGGGTCACTGCTGCCTCCAACATGTGGATTGCAAATCCCCAGTCCCTCTTGAATGCTGCCAGCTACTGAGCCGATCAGAGCGGGAGGGATGCTGTCGGATCGGTTGTGCAGCTACACCGGCTCCTTTCTCTCCACCTTCCTCCTCTTTTTTGCCTTCTTCCCTGCTCTGGCACAGGGAGCAGCTCCTCTCTGCCAGCAAGGTGTATCACAGCACCGGCCTGTGAGAGCAGGGGGAACTACAGCAACAGGTCATGCAAAACTCATGTAAAACACCAACCTGGGAACTTGCTTGCAGCAACTTGTCCTTTGCGCACACATGGTGATAGCTGGCTGTTCAGTATGCATTTGTGCGCGTGTGCCAGTGTACAAGAAGAGGAACGAGACAGAAGGCCTGGTGATGGCTCTTCCTCTGTAACTTGATTTGCTTGACCAGGGGAAAAAAAAAAGAGTCATACTAAGGCATAAGCAAGTATCTTAAAAAGTGAGGCCAGGGCAGCAAATGGTCTGTTACATTTGCTCAGCTAGGCAGAAACAAAAGCCGGGCTTGGACTATTTGCTATACACAGCAAATTAGTGTTCAGTGACTGTTTTTTGGGAGGCTGAAGGGGAAAGGTTTTCCTTGACACTTCAACTTGTTAAAGTATTGCCAACTCTGCAGAAATACTTTAACAGCAGTACTGTGTCCATCAGGAGTAGACTGATGAGTTTAGCAACCTGCCAGACACAGAGGGTAAAGCCCTGAATAAATCACAACAAATGAAAATACTGTTAGCAGTTTCATAATTTAATGAAAAAGTACTTGTAAAAAGGGGACATCTGAAAAAGACCGAGTCCATCTTGGAAAATTGAATATATATATATTTATATATATAAAACAAAATGCAAAAACACAAAAAAAATTTGACAAATAATGTTAAGAGGTAATACTTCAAACAGTTAGCCACCGAACACACAATAAAAACTAGCAAATGCACTTTGGGGACAATACTTGAGAACTACATAACCAAGGGCTCCTTCATATATCTATTAAAATCATGTAAAAATTAGCAAAACCATTGCCCAGACTGGAAACAACTGAATTAATAACCCCAGAAGAGCAGAAACACTGAGTTTTGCTGAAGCACCATTTTCCCTCCCTTCTGTCATAGGCTTCCGGTCACAAAATAACATGAAGGCTTTGCTGACCTCCCAGATAAGTGTTCCCAATATGAGCTTCATAAAATTTAATGACCAGCAAGAGAGGATTACTAATAAATATCGAAGGAGAACCTAGAGAATCAGAACTGGAGTACAAATGAACAGACATTTGTTTACTTATTCTGAATGACCCATGGCTTAGAACACAAAGCATTTCCCGTTAAAATAAAATATGTGGAAACCTAAAAAGCTACTGCTTATTTACACCAAAAGAAATAATTTTGAAGATACAGCTCTAGAAAGATCAATTACACAAATATACATAAAATCAAGAAGTGAAGAAAAAAAAAAAAAAAGATGCATGAAGCAAACAGAGCAGAATTGGCAAGTATACTTTTTTTATTTCACTACTGAAAAGTCCTCCAGCCCCTGACCTGCTAGTGCTATTGCAACTAGGGAGATTTCAAAGATTAAAACAAATCTAAAAGTGTCGTTGCCATTTCCCAAGCTAAAAGCAATAAATTAAGATTATGAAGAAAAACAGGTGGATTCTGCATAGTCGTCTTCATGCTGGGTGGGGAACACCTTTTGTTTCTAGACAAAATGAACCCTCAACAGAGAAAAGCTGTATATCGTGCCCTATACAACCTACAGCCCATTTCAGCCAGTGATGTGGGGACTGAGAATGTTGTGTATTTATGAAATGTACAGCATTTCAGAGAAAAACAGTGCAGTTACTTTGTTGATCAACACAACACCATCTGGAAAACAGTAAGTCTGTTTGCATTCAAACAAAAATCCTGTCATTGAAACTAACAGGAAAGGATTCCCCTTCCCTTCTTGCTTCCTCAGTACTGGCTGAAATTTGATCACTACTTAACAACTGCTCATTTTAAAGACATACAAAAAAGTGTTAGTCTGGGAAACAACAACTGATCCAGAGGTTGAAAAGCAGCTTAATAAAATAATAAATTTTCAGCAATTAAAAAAAACATACTCCAAATGATGACTGGCTAAAATTTTACAGACCTAGATGCCAGAAATAAGGCTCCTACGCCTATATTCAGGCAACTAGGGTTGAAAATTTGTGCCTGCATAAAAAGTTCAGACAAAATTATTTCTAATTCAGCTTATTTTAAAAATACCAGGTACAAACACCTCTGGACATGAAATCTCAGTTTCAAGAGGAACCTGGCATCACTGGTGATTGCCTAAATTTAAGTGTCAAATAGCATTTTTCTTTGAAGTAGTACATCTACTTTTGTAAACACTATCCACAAAATTAGCCATCTGTACTTGTTAGCTGGGTAAAATATTTACAAGTGCATCCCACAACAAGCAACTATGTACAGAGGTTAAAAAAACTGAAGTACTAGAAGTTGTATATTTACAAAATAAGCAAATTATTGTGAAGAGAAACACAACCTTCAGCAAGAGCAGGGAATGGGGGCACATCTAGAGGTCAGCGAGTTTGCCAGCGCCAGCGACGCCTGCTTCTACCTTCTGCAAGGAGCCTGCAAATGCCACTGCATTTCAAAGCTTCCTGCAGAAGAGGATCGTCACTTAGTAGTCACTTTGGGCCTGATCCAGCAGAGCACATCGGCATGCGCTCGGAGATCTGAGCACAAACGTTCCCGGGGGAAACCAGCAGGACTTTTCACATGCTTAACTTCCTAACACATCCCCAAGTGCGTTGCTGGATCAAAGCCATTCTGCAGGTGCCGTAAGAATGCAGTTTCAGTGTCTCCATTTGCAGTCTCTTGCAACATGTTAAAGCAATGCAAGGACTTCTTTAATACCTGTCCACCACCACAAGATTGACATAACATGAACACGTTGCCTCGCACATAAGCTGGCAAGGGGGAAGCAGTTTCCTGAATTTACGCAAGGATTAACCACTTTGTGGTCTCCCAGATGTTACCCTCTAATAAAAGACACCGTTTTCCACATGACTTTGCAACAACGCAATTAACCTTGCGAAGACTGCAAGCCAATTCACAGTTGAACAAAACTACTCTGATTTCTCTCCCCTCCCCCCATCCCCTACTGCAACTCTTCCTAACGTAGGTCCTGGGCTATTTTCTGGAACCTTTTGATGCTGAGCTCTGCACTGGTACACTGGAATACATAAAGGCTGAGTTACCCCGTGGGGGCTTCTAATCACCTTTGTACTGAACTGTGAGAAATCATATTCTTTTTGTTTCTATTGTGACAATCTCTTCCAAAGTCCTTACTTGGGCTTTCTCTCTCTGAGCTGCTTCGTCTTAACCTCACTTGCTCTTTGTTTTCATCACTTTCTGCTTCAGAGTCACTCAGTTCTAAGTCAGGACAGTACCCGTCGTTGTCCTGGTATGGAGCACCTTCAAGTGTCTGCTTGCTCCACAAGCGATCTTTTGTTGCGAGTCTTCTCGTTGGCTTTTCACAGCACCGGAGATCTTCTGTGGTCCTCACCAGGCTGTTGGTAGCCTCTTTAAAGGACCGGCTAAAATGTTCTATGGTGGATTTTCTGAAACTGCTCTGGCTGGCCAAGTGAGCTGTGAGCACGGACTCTTGTTCGTAGGGTGTCTGGCTGGAGCTGTCTCTCTGGCTCACGTCTCCAGCCCTGCCCATCAGACCGTTGGATTTGGCTGCCAGCCTCGAGTTCTCCTGCTGCACCCGCCCATTCCCAATGGAAGACTGTCCATGCAAAGCAGCCTGGAGCGCTAAGGGCTTCCCAGATGGCTGGGCCCGGTGAAACTCTGGCATCTGTGTGGGGCCACAATCCTTCGCCTCACTCCGAGGCTTGCCAATCCCTGCCAGCAACCCGTTACTTCTGCTGTCATGCTGATACCTGGAGTAAGATTTTGCTTTAATTTCAAATGATTCCTTTGACATCGGCATGCTCCGTTTGCTGTAAACAGTGCTGTTGTTGTCAGGAGAAAGCGGTCTGTTGCCAGGCTTCAGAGAGTTATTTTTGCAGTCTCCTAGTGCTGATTTGGGCATTTTTAACTTCAGGGTGATCCTGGGAGGTGGGTAGAACAGTGTGTTCTCTAGTGCACTTGTCAGGGCATGGCCTACAGGAGAAAGAGACAAGGGGGCAGAAGAAAAAACAGGCTTTTTAAAAAGAGAGTAATCGTTTTGTTATCTGTAACAAGTTTTATAGTCCATTAGAAGGTCATTCAACAGTAAGAAGCATTTGCAAACAATTAGTGTGAAATTATTTTAGGACATGAAAGAAGTTGGGATAAAGAAAACTGTTCCAAATTACCCACCGTTTCAGAATTTAGGTAAGCATTTCAGCATTTCCATTAAAAACAATAATGTGCCCTTTTTACAGGGCCAGTGAATTGAACCAGTTTTGAGATTTGACTGAAGTAGTTCCAACAAAGCTATAAAAAAAGGTTCATACTCAGTTTTGGATGGAGAAAAAACAATGCTTCAAACTGAGTTTCAATTTGGACTTAGTTCAACTGTCTGCTTTGTATTATAAAATTCTCTACGCTTTAGAAGTCTTTTCACCCCAATATATTAGTCTTTATGATATTATACGCATACAGCACCATTGCAAAGTAGCTATCAGGCTATTCTAATAAGCATTAAAAAAGCACTTGTATTTGTAAAGACATAAAATAAATTTAGTAGACATTTCTAATAAAATACATTTACCCAAAACCAAAGTGCTTTAGAGTACTGCTGCTTCCACAAAGTACTAGTCTGATCTAAAACAGTTTAAAAAAAAAACACCTTGTCAGTACTAATGAAACCTATCCATGTTTCAAGGGTAGAGGAAAAAAAAGCACAGACTTCCCCCTAAATTGGTCATGAGAAACATAATATGTATCTTGAAAGACCAGAGGGATCTTAATTTGACATTGAAGAAATAGCTGCCTTCTCCATTAAAAAAAAAAAAAAAAGTAATTGCACTGTAATATATACACTTCCTCTTTCCAAATGTTGTGTTCCTTATTTCAAGAGGGTTGCTATAAAAATGAAGGGCAGAATGGGTTTTGGTACATCAGCATTCCTAAGCAGTTACTATTCACTATTAAAAACCAGAGTACTTAAAACTGTTTTTGAAGGAAGGAGAGTAACTGCAGCTGGCAGGCTAAGAAATGCCTCTTTGCGCTGTTCATCAATCATGCAAGGCAACGTGAGAACAACAGTGATTCCCATCAGTCACTCTTCTCTTTTGCCTGAAGGAACCAACTACTGACAGCAACCAAAAAGCCTTCTCAGCTGGAGAACCAAGCAGCAGCGCAGAGCTTGCTGTGGGGAAACAGTACCATAAAACAGCAGCCAAGGAAGTGAAGATCTCCACCAGCTCGTTTCTGCTATCTGGATGCCATAGTGATTGATAATTAATAGGCATATACCAGAAACAGCCACAAATAAAGAAATATCCAAGTAAATATTTTAAGAGATCAAAGCGTTTTGTGTATATTGCTACTGTCGTTGACTATGTACTTGAAGAAAGTTTTTAAAGGCAGATTTACAATGTTAAAAACACTAAGCAGGAACTTAAAAAGAACACATGTTTTAGTTTAAATACAGATAGAATTTGTAAATATTTTACATTTATGTGATTACCTGCAGCAATTTCCTGATTAATGAGCTGGACTTGCAAATTGAAGACCTGTTCATGTACTTTACTGTGAGACAACTTCAGTTTCTCTCTCCTGCTTACCATGTAGCAGAGATTTCTTACCTACGGAGGAATAACAGGAAACTTAATAGGCAATAAGAAAATAAATCCTGACATAGCTTAAAAAAGGACATCAACAACAGAATTAAAACAGCATTATGTGCAAAATCCCTTGGCAAAGTTCTTGTGAATATTACTGAACATACGTAACTATGAATTTAAAAAAAAAAAGGATTTTTTAAATTACCAATTTAATGAATGCCCTGAATATCTTCTGCAAGAAAGGAGAATATATTTTCGTCTATAGGAACAGTGGGCAAACATAAAATTCCAGTCAAAATAAAGTAAGTCATTTCTAAGACTTGCTTGTCTGTAAGTCTGCTTCCACTATGTACGATGCTGGGGATGTTACTGCAGGCAATACTGGATTCTCCCAGAATTTCCCTGCAAAGTGTTTCATAGAATGATTTTTAACAGCTAAACTATGATTGTTTCCCCTAAAATTATTGCAATGTTATAAAGTAATACTTTTCACAAAGCTACCCAAGACAGCCAGCCTGTTTGGACCAAAACTAACATGTAGATCACCTCTAAAAGAACACTCTGGCTTTGTGTACAATGTACATGTTTTGGCTGACCCATTTAGCAGTTTATTTTCTGACTCCACTGCATTGACTCATGAGGTTCAACAAGGCCAAGTGCAAGGTCCTGCACCTGGGTCGGAGCCATCCCCGGTATCAATACAGGCTGGGGGATGAAGGGATTGAGAGCAGCCCTGCTGAGAAGGACTTGGGCGTACTGGTGGATGAAATGCTGGATGTGAGCCAGCAATGGGTGCTCACAGCCCAGAAGGCCAACTTGGAGACTGGGCTGCATCAAAAGCAGGGTGGCCAGCAGGACAAGGGAGGTGATTCTGCCCCTCTGCTCTGCTCTGGTGAGACCCCACCTGCAGTACTGCCTCCAGCTCTGGGGCCCCCAGCACAAGAAAGACATGGACCTGTTGGAGCGGGTCCAGAGGAGGGCCATGAAAATGATCAGGGGGATGGAACGCCTCTCCTATGAGGAAAGGCTGAGACAGTTGGGGTTGTTCAGCCTGGAGAAGAGAAGGCTCCCGGGAGAGCTTATTGCAGCCTTTCATTTTATGAAAGGGGATTATAAGAAAGACAGAGAGACCAGGGCCTGTAGTGACAGGACAAGGGGCAACAGTCTTAAACTGAAAGAGAGTAGGTTTAGATTGGGCATAAGGAAGAAACGTTTTACAATAAGAGTGGTGAGGCAGTGGAACAGGTGGACCAGAGAAGTTGTGGATGCCCCATCCCTGGAAGTGTTCAATGCCGGGTTGGATGAGGCTTTGACAACCTGATCTAATGAAAGATGTCCCTGCCCATGGCAGTGGGTTTGGACTAGATGATCTTTGAAGGTCACTTCCAACCCAAACCATTCTGTGATTCAATTCCACATAATTCTACTTTCACTATTTGTTTGAATTAACAGCAATATTTCCACCTAATGAAATAAGAACAGGAAGAGGCACTGAAAGTTCTTGATAAACACTTAAAAGAGCTTTCAGAACACAGAAACAGCGTAGGGGCTGGTTGAAAGATATTTGCCAAACATAATTCCCCCAGCACTCAACTCCATCTGTTCAGAACTGGAACCTCTCTCCCCAGAAAGGAAATTCCAAGATTCCCAAATTTATTTTCATCCCAAGACATAACTGAGCAGGAAAATCTCATGGCACAGGAAGTTCAGAAACTTTGAGACAGCCGTTTCAAAGTACGAAGTATAGAATCATAGAATCATTTAGGTCGGAAAAGACCCTTAAGATCATCAAGCCCAACCATAAGCCTACCATTGCCAAGCCCACCACTAAACCATGTCCNTACCTCCACTCAAAACAAGTAGATAAATTTTAACAAAACTTGATGCAAATCAACCACTCGTTAAGCAAAAAGAAAAAGCTTGAAATGTTTTCTTTAAAGAAAAAAAAAAACCACAACCAAAATCCCAACCCTCCATTTGAGGCATGTTACGGATTTTTTTTAAAATAAGGATCCATATCCAAAGTGCTCTTGGAAAAGGAGATCCAAGCTTGATTATGACTACATTCAAGACAACAGTTAGACTAACAAGTGCAAATCTCAACTCCAACACTCATCTCCCTGTATTTTCATGCTCTGTTCTCCCAAATATTGTTTTCCCTTTTTTTACACCACTATTTTCTCTCTTCTGTTTTCCCTTCTCTTCTTCTCCAGTGTCTCGTCTCCATATCACATTTAGCACACCTACTTTATTTTGTTACCTTTTTTTACATTCACTACCTATCTCTAAGCACTTGAAAACTGCAGGTGATCAATGGCTAACAGGCTAACCTATAATGGGCAGCCCCTGAGTGGTAACAAGCCTGGCTTCCTCCCCCATCAGCTGCTGGAAAAAGGCACTACGTATGCCTTCCTAATAAATTCCTGCTCTGAATTTTGCTGAAGGACTCCATCTTTTCAAACTACCAGCTAGCTGGCAATCTGATAAGAACCCACCTAGCTACCGATAAAAAGATAATTTCCTTTTCCTCCTTCTCAGTAAAGCCACAAGCAGTGGTAGACTCAGTGGGTTATTTTCAGACCGCTAACCAACCGTAGCACCCACGGCAGCTACGTGCAGTGAAAGCATCTAGGTCAAGAGAGCAACGAACGATTCAGCCTGCCGGCTACCTGGGACTAGCTGACACCAGCATGCTGGCGAGGAAATGAGGTGAGTAAGGCTCCTGAATCAGATGTCACGGGAAGTGGTATGAGTACAGGCCAGCATTCTTCTTCTGTGTGTGCAGAGCCAAAAAGTCACCATGGATGTTAACCATCTAGCACTTCACCTACTTGCCTTCAAACCATGAGGGTGAACAGCTCTGCTTTAATATATTTTTAGGATTCTCCAAAAGCTTAATGCACGCTCACCAAAGAATACTTATTCGTTTACCTATGCAAACTCATTTTTCCAAACCCAGAGTTGGCTAATATTTACCATTCTATTACAAAACACCTTTTTAAGTACAAATCAAGAGTCCCTCCGTCCCAAGACAGAAAGTGGAAGACAAGAATTTGTTAAACCTGCCCCATTCCTTCACTGTTTGCACTTACTTTCGTTGAATAAAACTAACATTTTTTGTTACTGAATCTGTATCACTAGCAACTACTACAGCTGGGCCAAATAAATTTACTCAATTTTTCTAAACATTTACTCAATTGAAGTTGAAATCAAAAAGTTAATTAGCAAATAGATCCATTGTGTATAGAAACATGCATCTTAATATATATAAAGGAATAACCTCTAAGCATGTCAGGAAGCACTCCTTTCACATTGGATCTCTCACTGGACTGAGAAGGGACAGTTCCTGAAAGTGTCTGCAAGCAGGCAATGCAGCATACCAAAAGACTGGAGTTGAAGGCCTTGCTTTTTTTAATTATTATTTTAAAAATCACCTCCCTGTGCTTCCCCCATTCCCACTTTCATCCTTGAACAAAGACCTTGCACACCTGCAAATAGTTTTTCAAAACTTTACCAGTTAAACTCTTACCCTCTCTAGGTCTTGCCTCAAATGCATGAACATCCTCATGCGAGTATGAATGCTATCTTCTTTTGGCTGCACCAAGCCATTTTCTTCATCCTCCTTGGGAGGAAACAATGGTTTGTTAAAGTTACTTTTTCGCTTTAATTTCCAGTAATTGTAGATGAAGTCTACAGCAAGTTTAGGAAGGCCCAGTTCTGCTGCAACATCCTCCACTTTAACTAGCGAGTAAAACTCTTCTTCCAGCTCTCGGAGTTTCTGGGCTCGCAAACTAGTTTTCTCACTCTCTGTTTGCTTCTGGTCTGACATGCTTTTGGGGTGCTCATCAACATCAGGCAGCGAATTCTGTTTGTTCTTGCTGTGCTTTAGACAATATGACTTGAACTTGACCTCATCCCCATCATCCAGGATAGTCTTCATCTCTAAGCTATGCTCAAAGGCACAGGTGACATGAAAGGCAGTGATACAGCTTTTCACAGAACACTACAGGCAAAATAAAACAAAAAACCTCAATCACTAACAGTAGCAACAAACCAGAAAAAAAGGACAGAATTATTTTAATTACATTGAAGTCCACCCCTACAAAAACATATTTCCTAAGCACTCTTAAAAATATCTGTTGATCTCTGAATTTGGTATCACCCAATTTAGTATCTTCTCTTTTGTGAACAGTGTTCAACGGAAGGACCTTTCTATCCATCTCTAACCCACATAGTAGCAGTCCTTACACATCTCAGCCTTTTTCAAAACAAGGCAACTCAGACTGACTCCTAAATCTCCGTGCTAGTGAACTAATTTGATAGCAAACAGCTATGAAGAAGTAGGCATCTATCCAACGGTCATCTGCATTATAAAGCATCTCTGAACACCAGAAGAACAAAATGCGAAACTGAAAAAAACCTTTCTCACAAAGACTCAAGAGTTACCACAGGACAAGTACGTACCTGAATGCAAGCACCAGTTTTCAGTTTGCATAAACTACACACTAGAGCCCATCGACTTGGTGGAATGTGAGACACCTTTGTGATTGGCTCCATCCTTTCTGGGCAAGCAATGCTAACCTGTAAACAAAAAAACAGCATGGAAAGCAGTTATCAAGGCAATAAAAGCAAGCTCTTCATTAATACCAGAAGAAGAAATATGACCACACATTTATCTCACTGCGAGATCTCCATGTGCTCATACTTCTTAGTAAGGGACCCTCAAAGATCCCACATGACAACAATATTGTGGAATACTACTAATTTAACTTGGTGGCTGGAAGTTACAATTCTTCAAAATGTTTGAGGCATCTACAGCATGCCTTGTTATGAACCAGTTGAGAGACTGCAGTAAGTGATCCTTAAGTTTATTTCTTTTCCATTCTGGTTTTTTTTTTTCTGTGCTGCTTTAACAGGTCTATCTTAAAAAGTACCAAAATACAAGCTACTCAGAACAAAATAGGAACACTTATGCATACTTACGTGAAAAGTTCCTTCTTTAAGATCCACAGATCTGCTACAATAGCTACTTCTGCCAGCTCACAATCTGGGGCAGAACCAGATCTATCAGTCAGCAGCCAGGGAAACCCTCACTTCCCAGATCTGCCTCTCCACTGAGCGCTCCCAATGCAAGAGTTGATTCTCTTTCCTAACTACATATTGTATCAAGTATAATTTGAGAAAGAATACAACAAACTTCTCTTACTGCAAAGCACGGTATATTCTCTTGTGCCAGTTTTCACATACTTAGTCTGGATGATCCATTTGTCTCTGGTAGACCAGATTATGGATATTAATACTAAAAGAAAGAAAAAAATTCAGATAAGCACAGGATACTTTTTCCTATTATTTGTTATAGTAATGTCCACATATCCATTGTGATAGAAATTTCTCATCTACCTGTTGTCAATGCTGGGAAACAAGGACTGTCCTCCATAATGTGGACATGAAAACAGACATAAATTATCTCCATAGGCATCCCTGAGCCACTCCTGACAGACAGGATTTATCCGAGGACAGAAACAAAAAGCTGGCCAGCTCTGAATGACCAACATGCAGAACTGGGCCAGTACGAGAATGGCACATGGCGGAAGATTTCAGTGAGATAACTGTTCTGTCCCAAGAATGCCAGTCTTCAAAAGCTTGGATTTTGATGCTTACACAGCACTTTTTAAATTTAGCCATTGTGTGCTTTGGAGGAATACCTGCCTGAAGAAATATAATGCTGATTCTAGCTAGGAAGATCTCCACACTTTCTATGAACAATTCACCTGAACAGAGCAGACCTGTATTTCCAGTGGTAGGATAGGGGCCTCTTCTCAAAGGGGTCAGATCTAAGAATTCAAAGAAAAAAGGTTCCTCGGTCATGCTCTGTGGCACTGCGAGGCCAGAATAAAGCTGATTCCTTAAGAAATAAGTTAAGGCTGAGATTGGAACAGCAATTGTTTTTTCTAGAAAACTTTAAGAGTGTTATGCTACAGTAGTTTCCATAGATTACCCCCATAGTAAGACTTTCCTAGGGAAATCCAGGTTATATTAATTAGTTTAACATGTGATAATTAAACCATTGACTTTACAAGAGCCAGTAGCCTAAGCTGAATTTTGTAGCTTCCCTTTTGGGGTATATCAACAATCACCTGATGCACGTATTCATTTTAAAATCCACTTAATCCCTGAGGAAGAAAGGTTTGCTTCAGCAGACCTCCTCTGTGAGGTAGACTTATCCAAAGACAGCAGTGCTAAGCTGATCAAGTCCAAGAGTCATAGTTGCTATGCTCAACCTGAGTATTTTTGCTGCTTGGTCCTTATCATTGCATTGCTCTAAGGATCATTTAAGTAGGTGGAAAAGACAGCTTTGCAAGAGATTACTTGGTTCATCATTTCCACATTTTAAAAAGTTGATCAGCAGTTCATGAATGAATGACAAAAATTGACTCTAATAAGATTTATATTTGTTATAGTACTTCACCCTCTGGTCCCCCAACTGCAAGCCACATCTTCTGGAATATACTGAGGTCAACCTGCTGCATGGCGTTTCCAGAAGTCTTCATTAGGAGATGCTTCAGAGAGGGTCCAGGTTTTACCAGACAAGAAAGAGAACAGGCCGGCAATGTATGATGCCCTCATCAGGTAGAGATGACAAACAAATTAATCTGTTGTGGCCTTCCTATCAATTGGCAGGAAAGTGACAAAGCTGTCCCTGAAACGCTTGAATGGTTCCACAAAATCATGTGCAGCAGTCTTAAACATCACCATATGTAGCTTTTTTCTTCCAAAATGAATGAGCCTTTCATCAACCTAACTTGACATTGTTCAAAACAGAGCTGGTTACAAGTTGCACAGGTATTTCTGAAGCAATATTGTACAAAGACTGACTGCAATTCTCGTTCCAGTTACCACTACACTAAGAGGCAAGACTTCCTTTGAGAATGAAGGGATTATATCAGCTTCTCAGGTTGTCTATATTACTTTCAAAAAGAAACCAGAATCTTCAGTGAATTTTTCTGGAGACTGAGCAATACCAGCTTTCCACCATGCTTCCTCGCAGGAGCTGGGAACTGACACACACCTTCTCCCTGTCCCTCTCTGCCCCTTTTAATGCTCTCCCTGCTCCTTCCCCAGAGGGGACTCATAAGGTCAGGAAATGTTTATGGTGGAAATACTGTCCATTCAGCTTGTAATGCTGCCTGTTTATATTACCCCACTTTGTAAAAGTACAAAGAGGCACTTACAGAGTCAAGTGCAATTTATTTATACTGGCCTCGTGCCGCCTGCATGTTTCTGATATTCAAAGAGAGGAGTCAAGGCAAATTCTGTTTGAACTTCGCTGCTCACAAGGGATCCAGAGGGCAGAGAAGCCAACCTTTTAATTCCCCAAAACCTCCCATCCCGAGGCAGAAATGATCCATCTGCTGTAACATGTAGCTGTTTTCTCTGTTTTTTCTTCACCTTGTAACATGTTACATTTTGACTGCTGTACTCTGAGGCAGTTTTAAGAGTGGGAGAGAGTAAAGACAATGGGCTGTTGAGGCGTCTTCTCTGCAACTGTTATGCGCATGAGCTGCCATCTCTATCGTCACCCTGCTGTCCTCTGCTCCGCTGCTAACCTGCCACTAGCAGCTGCAGGAGCGCACAATGATCTGCACCGGTGGCTGGGAAGGGCAGCCCAGCGGCTGGAGCACAGCCACTTACAACAGCAGCTAAGGATAGTCAATTTGATACCCTTCCAGTTGTAGCAAGGAAAAATAACTTTCCGCTGCAGCTAACACCACACTGATTGAGGGAGGATGTAACTGTAATGGGTTATCTAAAGCAGACAAGGACCTTGAATTTCAAAACACTCAGTTTAAGTTTTCTGGTCTCAGTGTTTCCTTTTTTTATTTTTTTAAAAGAATGCCTTTTAAGAAAACATGAAATAGACTACACATTTACACTAAAAGACAATGAAGGCAAAAGGGTCAAGAAAGCCTTTCGATAGCATTAGTTCACAAGGAAGGGAGGAAAGAAAAAACATTTTAAGACAGCGCCGAATGAGTTAATGAAGGAAAATACCTGGTGCAATTGCCTGCAACAATGCTAGCCTATACTTGGTGATTCATGAAGTCCCTCTTTGAACCTTTTAACCACAAGGCACAGACTTGTTTATGGCCCATTCCTCTCTGCATTCTGCCTTGCTCCATTTTATTAGAGCCACAAGAGGAAATGGCAGTGACTTTATAATTAATCTATTTCTTTCAGGGGAGTTCCAGTGTGCTACTGTCTTGGGGAGAAGAAAAATAGGTATATGAGAATACACATTCTCCCCTAAAGTATCCATCCCCAGGTCTTCAAACTCTGGGTCTTTCTTGCCCCCCACAGCACATAGGCCATAGTGACTCTCCAGACACGAACTGAACTGCCATTTCAGTAGAGATTCCCAAAGGTTTCTCTGGCTTCTCCAATGACTGAATTGTTTTACAAGTGACAACGCAGGAGACTGAGTGAGAGAACAGATCCAAGAGGCATTTCCCACCCCTACTGGCAGGTGTCACCTCCTCGCTATGCCTGACACACTTGGCATTGCTGTGGACGGGAGGAGGTGGCCGAGGCCTGGAGCCACCAAATGGGCTGTGGGAGCAGCCAGATTTGAGCTCTCCCACCTGGGTGCTCTCTGGCAGCTTCTCTCCCTCAGCTAGAGGGACGTGGGCAGGTGGGAAGGCAGCGTGTGCTCCCTGCCCTGCCATCACCTGCTTCCTAAACCCGCCGGTTCCTCTTCTGCTGGTGACAGCATCAAAGCAACCACATGCAGAAAGAATCTTGGGAAAACCAGTCCGCTCGGAGCCAGGAGAGCTTCCACCCAAGACACTTCATAAGTACAGGAGGAAAAGTCAGGAGATGTGGGTTTTCTAAATTTTAAAATAAATCTTTTTTTTTTTTTTTTTTTTTTTCCCCCCTCAAATCGTCTCTCCTTCAAGGTGGAAGAGATGCCGGGAACTACAAGCAGGCCTGAAAGGAAAGTGGAACGGCAAAGATAACCTCCTTGAAAAACAGAGATATGCCTGAGACAGACATAGGAATTACACATTGCATCTGGCTGCTATGTTAAAAAAAATAGCCAGAATCTTAACATATTCCTCAAAGTTTTGCAAACATGAGGCCTGGCTGCACTTGGGAGCAAAAGGTTCAGAAAATGATAGAAACACAGAACCATAAAACAGTTTGGGTTGGAAG